>PVJO010014273.1:0-48821 GCA_004026905.1 Hystrix cristata
GTTCACTTCTCCTTAGTGCAAGTTCAGTGTTCTTCTCATTACTCTAAGCAGCCTTCAATAGGTACTGCTTCAGTGAGCCCTCTGGAGCTTGGGCACAGGAGAACGAGGAGAGTAGCTCCCAAAAATGAGGCCCTCTCAAATGCAGGACAAAGGCATTTGTTGGGAAGGGGGGCTGTGGAGTAGGAGGGAGCAGAGCAACCAGAAAACACCATCCCCATTTTTGTAGGTTCTCCTTTTCAAGTGCTTTATATTTCTTTTTTCTACTTCTTTATTCTTTTTGTGAATGTTTCCTTTCCCTTTTCCAATGTCTTGGTTTACCAATCAAATGATTCCTTCTTGCCAGTCTTTGAACATGGCAGAAGGAATTTGAAGTCCAATTTTCCACAATCACATCTCAGGTAATTTCCATCTTCTCCAAATTTTAGTTATAGGTCACCAGTTACTCATGTGCTGGCACTGTGGAAACCACTACAGTGGAAGGCTCGTAGGTTGGTGTCTCCTTTGCAAGCAGCTAAACTCATCCAATCCTGGATAGTTACATGCTAACAACCCTCTCTGGCCATTTTACACTGTCGATGTAGTGAATGAAGCCAGATAGGTCAAACCGTAGCTCCTGTGATCCTGAGAGAGGCCCAAACTACTATGCATTTCCAGAATTCAACTAACAACCCGCTTCTTTCAAGTCTACTTTTCTAAGGCCCTTTGATCCCCATCCCTCTCATATCAAAGAGTCTTAATCTCATTGCCTGTGTTAGTGACCTCACTGCACACTTCTGCTAGCAGTTCCTCTGGTGAACATTTCAAGTGAGAACAATTTGAAGCAGCCTTAAGAGTCATCTGGTCTAGTACCATTATCAAATGATAACGCAGTTTATGTTCAGGTCCCTCTAATGGCAGAAAACACATTATTTTCTAGGGGAACTCATTCTGTTTTGGACAACTTTGATTACAGTAGTCCCCCCATCCTTGGGAAATGCACACCAAGACTCCCAGTGTGTGGCTTCTTTTGACATACCTGAATCGCCCCATCACTAGTCCTGTACTTTGGGGCCATTTTGAAGTAAAAACAAGGTTAATTCCTATACAGATACTGTGATTCTGCAATAGTTGATCAGACAACTTAGAGGGCTCTTCAGTAGCTAATGGTGGGTGTCATATACACACCATGATATGCTGAACAGAGGGGTGATTTGGTCAGAGCTGGCCAGTATGAGATTTCATCAGAATGGTGTACAGTTTAAAACATACAAGTTGCTTATTTCTGGAGTTTTACATTTAGTGTTTTTGGTCATGGTAAACTATGGGTAACAGAAACCATGGAAAGCAAAATCACAGATTAGGGAGGACTACTGTACTCAGGAGTGTTAAGCCAAAATGCCTCCCTATACCTTCCACCAGGTAGACCTAGCTCTACTCTCTTGGAACCAAAGGAAATATGTGTCCTCTTTCTTATATGTGTCTCTCAGTCAAGTATTTGGATCCACTCTGAAGTCCCTTCCCCATCGGCTGCTTCACCTGTACCTTCCCTTCCTGTAGTCAAACATTACTAGATGTTTAGAGTAGGCCTTACTATGAATGCTGCTCTATTTGGACACTTGTCCATTTGTTCCTGTGTTACTTTTATTCCTTAAGGCAGGACTCGAATCATATAAAGAATTTTTGGGGGCATACTAGAAATTGAACCCAGGGCCTGGGCACAGAGCTATATCCCAAGCCCATTTTAAAATTTTTTGTTTTGAGACAGAGTTTTCCTAAGTTGTTAAGCTGCCCAGACTGGGCTCAAATTTGTAGTTCTCCTGCCTCAGTCTCCCAGGGTGCTGGTGTTATAGGTGAGCACCAGTATGCCTGACTCCAGTTTAGCTTTTAAACATCCTTTGCTGTGGTATCTCACTGAAAGCTTCTCATGCATTCATTTGTTCACTCAGAATTTATTGCCATCATTGTACTTGATAGAAATACAACATTGAAAAAACGCAGTTCCCTGACCTCAAAAAGCTCATGGTGCAATAAAAAGGAGGAGGCATAAAAAACCGGGTCAGTGTAATAACAGGGGTACACATGGAGCAGTGGGGACACAGAGGGGCACGATCAGAAACCCAGTACCATGTCACAGAAGAAATGTCAAAACAGTACCTCAATGAGAGTGGGAATTCACTGGGAAGGAGAGGGGAAGGGCACCTGACACATGTGGAGAAGCGTGGAAGCCCCAGAGGGACATTTGAGGTGCAGGATGGCCGGAGAGAGGGCTGAGGAGACAGGAGAGGGAACGAGCTCGGGGCCCTGCACATAATAACGTTCATGCCACATTCAACAAAACATGCAAAGTACAGAAGCCATTCGGTAAGTTCAAATCTGCAAGTCAAACTAAGAGTAAGAGGCTGCTTCAACTGACGACTTCAAATTTTTATTTTAACTTGCGGTTAATGTATAATGAGCCACAGTCTCCCTCACTAACGGCCTAACAGAGGTTGACAGGTCAGGAGAGATTTTGCATATTTCAGAAGAGCTGGTGACTCTGTTTTGAAACACACAGCTGAATGCTCCCAACAGAAACAGCAGATGTGAAGAGTAAGCTCTCTGGATACTCCCCACATTCTCCTCTAGGACTTGCCGTGACTTCATGTCATAGGCACAAGGGCTCCGAGCTCACCGTCTGGGGCACTGACATCACCAAATTGGCAAAGGTCTGTGACTTGACTTCACACCCCTGGCCACTGGGGATTTAGTCTCATTTCACAGTGAGTTACTTAACTATTACAGGCACTATCCATTTAAACTTCCATAGATACATGTATTTGAGAAAAGCAATGATCTCACATTGATCTTTGTCATCTTTAAGTCAAAAGTAGTGTACTAGGCATTGTGGGAGATTCAAAGATAAGTTAGAATAGTGGCTGCTCTTTTAGGATCTAGTGGGGGAAACAAAGCACAGACATTTCCACAGCCTTACCTTTTCCTTTTTGTGTTTTTAATGTCTCCTGTTTTCTCCCTTGTACCTTATACGTCATTTCAGGCTGGTTCTTCTGAGTGAGCAACAGCAGGAGTCCACAGAACAGGAAATGGCAGAAACAGAGGATTCAGTGGGTCCAGAGCCACCCACAGGTAACATCCCTGTAACCTCTAGTGGAGTAAATAGGAACTGATCACTGCTGTCTGGTCAGGGGCAAGTTCCTGAGATTAAGTTTTACCATAGCCATCCTTCCTTGTTCTCCAGTCAGACATTTGCTTTCTCAAGGCCATTTGTAATAGTGAATGAATATCAGTTATTTCAACAATAACTAAAGCAGCCTATTCATAATGAAAGAAATTATTTAGGAATTAAAGTCATGGGGTTTCCTGCTCTTTTTTTAAAAAAGAATGTTCTAGAAGATCAGCTTAGACTCTCTGAATGTAGCCTGTCTTACAGTGGAAAGTTAAGGTGTTCGTGGGATGCCAGGTGGCTTAGCATCTCCTTGAAGAGTGAGTACTGTTGGAGTCACTGTGGGTGACCTCCTCCCTCAGAGGGCTGGTGGAAGCCAAAGCAACAGCCTCTTCTAGCAAGGTGACAGGAAAGTAACCCCGTGCACAGAAAATGAGGATGTATCACATCCTTGGTGTTTCCAGAATGAAGAAGGAAAAGCTTCCTTGTTCCCACAGGAAGACTTCCTTCAGGGGAAAGGGAAGCAGTGTTTCCGGGTCAGAGGTTAATGGTCAGGACCTGAAGTGTGGCTGGGCATCCAAATGGGGAGAACCACAGATTCTCCCCAGGGAGAATCTTAGTGCCCAGGGATCATTTCGTTCAGAACTTCTGTGACTCGCTCTGGCAATGGTCTGGATTACAACAGTCTGCATTCCAGGCCAGGCTGCTGGGGATCAGTTTTCAAAAGTGACACCTTGTGGCAGCAAGAAGCAACAGCAGGCATCGTTTTTACTTGGTCCTGCCTCCATCCACCCCCTACTGCTCTTTCCTAGGATAATTGTGTGTAGAATGCTGGAAAAGGCAGGTGGGTACTGAGGAATTAAAGGAAAACAAGAACTCTGAGCAATGTTCAGGTCAGTACATTCCAGCTGCCATTTAATAGTCTTGTCTAGCATAGTGTAAATCAAAGATGGAATACTTGCTCCTTTCTAGATAGTTTTTCATTTTGGAAATTGAAGAGATTTAAACCTTGCTGTTTTACCTGACACCTTAGCCTTTGCTCTAGTTGAGAAATAAGCTTCCAATCTCTTATCAGGCCAATTGCTGGTCTTTATAGAATTGAAATAAGAGCCCTGGACAGAGAGATTTGTCCCTCGTTTTATACATGTGGCCAAGAGACAATGCAAATGTTGTCTACACAGACGCATTCCTGAGTCACAAAGTGGCCATCCTTCTACATTCTTTCTGCAGACATGTCCTGGAAACATCCTGGCATTCGGAGATGCCTTTTGGAGCACAGGCTGGCGGGTTCATGTTCTTTCTTCCTTCCTGCTCCTGCTCTCCAGCGCCAACCCTGAGCCAGCAACCACTTGGTATTTGACTCTGGTGCAGTCCTGAGACCGAGCCAGGGTGGATTGTTCCAGTCGAGCTCAATCATGAAATGAGAATGTCTGAGACAGAAAGGTCGAACGTACAAGTGCTGTCAACTGTCACAGCATGAGCGTGAGGTGGCAGAGGTTCCAGCCTTGGCAAACATGTAGCTCCGCCCTGGATATTGTATGGGGTGTGAGCTGGCTCCAGGATGCAGCAGAATCAGTGCTGGACAGTGCAGGACTGGGCAGAGGGGCAGCTGCCTGAGCTGTCTGGGGAGGCAGCCTGAAGCTGGAGCTAGTGGGAGAGGCTGAGCCTGCTGGTCAGGCTGCCATCCTGGGCCCCTGGTGGGGTTCTTCAGCGATGATGACCTCCTGGGGTCATCAACACAGTGTTGGGGCCTCTCGTCCTATTTGTATGAGCCTGGAGTGTTCTGCCTCTTGGGATCAGCTCTTCCCACTCACCTCCAGTCACAGAAAAACTGCGTTAGGATCCTTTCCCAAGTCTCTTCCCCAAGAACCCAATGCTTGCCCCTTTCTAACCTGGTGAACACCACCAAGAAGTGCTTTCTAAAACCCACTGGAAACACAGAGTTTTGGTTACACCTTTTCCTTAGGGTTATGGGTCCTACCAGCCTTTCACTTTGTGGCCAAGGGAAGCCACTTGAGTGAATGGGTCTCTGCAGAACCACAAAGATATGCTGCTTGTGGTTTCCACGCATGCTATGTAAGGAAGCAGATGCTAATGTCTCCAGGTGAAGAAGGGGGAATTCCCCTAATTTAATCTCTGGAAGGCATCTATCTTATAGGGACTTTCCAAAACTCTTGTAATGCTCATGTTTTTATCAGCTCTTTCTATAGAGGAAGAAACTGAGCCTCAGGAGAAGAGGTTATTTGTCTTGGTTTCATGGACCATCTTCATCTGCATTCTGCCTATTTATTTATCTATTTATTTTTGTGGTACTTGAGATCGAACCTCCACTAGGGCACTCTACCACTGAACTACACCCCCAGCTGCCTGACCCGCTTTTTAAATTTTTTTTTTTATGAGAGCCACCTTTATTTCTGGCTGGCTCCCCTTTTTTTCCACTTTTTTAATTTTTGAGGAAAGGTCTCACTAAGTTACCCTAGCTAGCCTTGAACTTGAGATCACCCTGCACCAGCCTCTCACGTAGCTGTGATTACAGGCATGCATCACCATGGCTGGCTAGAATTCTGCTTCTTGTCAGTCATCTCTTCATGTGAAAAGGACTGTCTTCTCCCCACACTCAGCCCTGTCTTGGGACTTTTCTCTTCACAGTTGGTTGATTTTCTAAAACTTGGTATTTGGTGAGGAATGTCCAGCTGCACTGGCTCCCGAGGACTTCCAAAGAGAGATTTTCGTCTGGGGAGATATGTTGGACTCTACATTTAGAACCAAACACAAAATGTCCTGTGACTCTGAGAAGTAGGGGCCCAACCAGGATGACGCCACTTGCTCTTTTCCTAGGGGTAGATGACACCCAGACCTCTAATTTTTTATAACCTCTGTTTAGCTCTAGTTGATGACGATGATCTTTTTAAAGAACCAATAAAGAAGAGAAGACGATCAGATCGAGAACAGCGCTTCCGAGCCTTCCCCTCAGTGGAACAAAGTGCCCTCAAAGAATGTGAGTGTTGTGAAATGGTGACAGCTTGTTTTAAGAAGCTCTGTCTTTTCCAAATGTGTTCAAATGCTTGGAGGAGGAGAAAGTTAAATTCTGAAGCTTGATGAAACATCTTCAAATGAACCAGTTCCTCTGCGGGCCTCAAAGTCTCTGCAGAGATGTGGAATTTGACAGTCAACTTCCAGGCTGCTCTGGGCAAGAGGGTTGGTATTAAAATAACCACTTCCTGCTTAGAACAGAGAGGTGAAAATAGTTACTTTGGTGCTTTAGTGGGTTTTTATATGGTGTCCTTGCATTCTGTGCTCATGTTGTCTTCTGACCACGGGACAGAAGAATCCAGAAGGGATGCTGGAAGTCTACCCCCAAGGGTATGACGGCTTCCGTTATGAAGAGCATTACAGCAGGGTGGCTTGTTGGAGAGGTCGGAATCAGCACTGCTGTCTCTAATGAGACATTTTCTCCAGCTTCCAATAACTTGCTCTCGAGTTTAATGGGCTTTGCATGTCATTCCTTCTTTCTCCTCTCTGTGATAGTCACCAGACTCCTCCTTTCAAGACTAATAGTTGATCTCTTCTGGGTACACTCCAGGTAATCCATTTCTGTTGATTCCAGATGAAAAGTTGGAGTCACGGACAAGAAGAGTTCTAAGCAACACTTACCAGAAACTAATCCAATCAGTCTTCCTGGACGACAGCATTCCTAACGGGGTCAAGTATCTCATGTGAGTCTGAAGTCCATATCCTCAAATTGGACATCAGTGTCTCTCCTTAGCCGGCTAAGGTGCTTCTTTCTCCCCACCCCTACCCAAAAGGAGATTTTGGTTAGAAACTAAGCAAAGATGGCTGAAAGCATTTGTAGTGATGGGCCATTATCATTGATAGTTGCTGTTCATTGTGCCATCACTGCTGTCAAGTAATTTGCGACGTCCAGTTTCATTTTATCCTGTCCATGCCCCCGTATAGTAGAAGCGATTGTGGTCACCTCATTTTACTGAAAGTGAAGCTCAGAGAGGCTAAGACACTGAGCAGAGTCGCACCGTGGATAAATGAAAGGACCCCGAATCTCACCCTGGCCGTGTGACCGCTAAGCCTATTGTCCCAAACTCTGTGCCCAACTGACTTGAGGACTCGAGTGGTGCTGAGGTTATAATTTCTCCTGCTCAGGAAGACTCTAGGTTGCTCCTAATACTGCTTTACCTCTGCAAAAGTTTTCTTAGAGACAAGAATTTACAATTTCCACAGAACATAAAAAAGGATGCCACACATCTGCATTTATGTAGATAGTACAAAGTTTGTGTAAAATATCTTTATCGAGTATTTTTTCATAGTCTCATCTGCTCCTCTGGCTGACTCTGTGTAGAAAACAGGGATTAATATTCCCTTTTAACCAAGGAGAGTATAAGGACTTGGAAGGATGTAGTGACTTGCCTGGAATTAGAACTCAGTTTCTTTGAATTCTGTTCTGATGTTCTTCCTGTTATTCTTTGATCATCATAACAATATACATTTAAAAATGGATACAGAAACAGACTTCTTGCCATGATTGAAAAGCCATCATTGGACCCAATCTACATTGGATTATTTGGAAGCACTGGGGCTGGAAAGAGCTCCCTGATCAATGCCATCATCCAGCAAGCGATGTTTCTCCCTGTCTCTGGAGACAGCATTTGTACTTCATGTATCGTGCAAGTGAGCTCGGGCTGCTGTGAGCAGTACGAGGCCAAAATCCACCTTCTCTCTGATCAGGCAAGCATTTTTTCCCTTCTCTCTCTCCCTTGCCCCCGCTTCCTCTCTCCCTCCCTTGCTCTTTTTTCTACTTTTTGTTATCCTTTCTCTCTCCCTCTTTTCCTTCTTCCTTCTCTTTCTTTCTTCCTTTTTTCCCCTTATTTTTTCCCTTCTCACTCTTTCCCCAAATTCAGCTGACACCTTTGTTGAATGAAAAGGAGCCTCCAGAAGGAGCAAGTTCAGTAGAGTGAAGGGGGTTCCAGCCCAGGTCCTGTCACGGCTCCCTGTGGAACTGTGGGCCAGCCACCATCAGCAAAACAAGGGGTTGGAGGAACTGATCATAGGTTTCCTGAATTTGAAGCCCCGCCTCATGCAGGGCAGCGCACCCCTCCTTTTAACATGGCTTTCTCCATGGGTGTCACAAGGGGCATGGCCCTGTTCTTTCTTGGCAGGAGTGGAAGGAGGAGCTGAAGAACTTGACTAAACTCCTGCACAGGATGGAGGCTGGTGGAGAGGATGCAGATGTGGATGTGTGGGACAGGGATGAGGCCGTGGAGGAGGCCATCCGGAAGCTGCAAATGGTCTATGGAGCCGGGGCAGAAAGGAAGAACTATGAAGACTTACTGAGGGCAAAGCCCAAGTGGAAGATTCCCACCTCAAGAATCATCACCCTCAAGGCAGAAGAGGTAGCTTCAAGATTTTATTGTCTTCATTTTATCATGAGTCTAAAATATAACAGTTGAATCTATTTAGGGGAACAGCCCAAGGCACAGTGTTTTTATTAGAAACAAATTTGTACCCAAATGAGAATTACCCATGATGCGTGTTATCTTTCTATATTTATGGCTGTCAAATTGGATTTTTTAGAGTCTGCATGGAGGCGCTTTTATGCACAGAAAAGACTATTTATAGTTAGTGGAAGATTAATTAGAGGTGCTTTTTGGCTGCAAATGATAAAAAAAGACGTAAAAGGGCTTAACCAAATAGGAATGATTCATTTCCTCACAGAGGTTTGGGAGCAGCGGGTGTCTTGGGTCAGTTGAGTAGGTTACCGAGGTCAAGATTAACATCTCTTGGATCCCTTTGACCTTCCATTGTGCTTGCTGCCTTGTAGTACCAGGTTGCTACTGAATGCTGGACTCCACAGCTGGCCTCATGGGAGGAGGAAGTGAATAAAAGTTGATACCAACCACAACTTCTCTTTCACCAGGAAGCGGAAGCTTCCCCAGAAGCACCTTTGACAAATTGGTATCTACTGTAGATTTCTGTGCTTGGAAGAGACCCCCATACCCCATCCTAGTTATAAGGGAGTCTGGAGAAGGCAAGAAGCAGACTTGTCATGATTGGTTTAAGCTTACCTCACTCTTCTGCCTCAACAGACAGACAGACTGATGCAAACAGACAGACTGACAGACTGACCGAAAGTCAGGACTGTGCTGGTAGGACTGATGGACAAATGGACAACTAGTAGGAAGATACTCTTCTCACTTCTATAAGTCAATATTCTTCTGAAGTTAAATTCAGTATCTATCCTAAGACAAAATATCTGTGGAACCGCCATTCAGCTTATTTAAATTGTGCATTAAAAGCTGCACGTTGGAAGCATGTGTCCATAATCTCAGCACTCAGGGGGCTGAGGCTGGAGATTGCTCTGAGTTCAAGGCCAGCCTGGACTACACAGTGAGACCCTCGTCTCAAACAAACAAACACACAAACACTGTACATTTATAAACCTACTTTTTTTGTTTCTGAAAATTCATCTTTAAAAAGTTGTCATTCTATTCATAAATCTAGCAAATTTTGTACAAAATAAGAACAGTTGTTCACACTGGTCCTGAAATTTAATGTTCAATTACTCCTCGATCAACAGAGCAAGTCTTTCCTAAACATTAATGCTACTTACATAATTAAATTTCCTTAGACATTTTTTATTATGAAGTTTCATGTATTTGATTCTTTCAAAGTATTTTAAATATTCAAAAAGCTCCTTAAAAACCAAATGAACAAAACCTTTTCAAAACACTCAGCTATCTCCTGAATGTCTCGAAAATAAAACAAATACAGCAGCTTTTTGTTGCTGTCGTTCTGAGGATTGAACCTATCGCCTTTGCACTGAGCTACATCCTCAGCCCTTCTTTTACTTTTTGTTACAAGCTCTTGCTTCAGTTACTAAATTTCCCATACTGAGTTTGAACTTTTGATCCTCCTGTCTCAGCATCCCAGAGTGCTGGTATTCCATGTGTGGCCACTGTGCCTGGCTTGTAGTAGCCATTTCTTATATTTACATGGATATTACTATTGAAATGATGATTTTCTCATTTTCAAAAATATAGAATGATCATAGCCAAAGATGCACAATCATTACAATCTTGTTTACTTTATCTGATTACACATAATTTAGACAAAGATTTCAATGTTCTATTCAATTCTTTGGCATCTCTGTATTTGGAAATATTTCTTCCTAGTGTTAAAAATTTATCTATTGAAACGAGGGGAGCAGAGTTATCATTTACAAATTTATATTTACCATTTAGAAACTTGGGAGATTTTTTAGAGTGTAGACTGAGTTGAGGGAATTTGAATTCTCTGTCCATGATGGTCTGCTCACAACCATAGTGGACTGGGCTGAGGCCATCTCACAGAAAGAAGCTTTTCAAGCCCGTACCTTTCCTAGCATCCCCTTATCAGATCTGCTGTTTTTAATTATCCTGAAGAACTTACACATTTTCTTCTGTCACAATTTTCCCTTTTATTAGGATTGATGAACTCCATTACTTCACATGAAGATTGCAACAAATCCACCAATTTAGTCTAAGCTCTTCTAAGAATTTACACTCTCTTTTTCAGGATCATTCTATAGATATTTATTTAAAAAGCCTTCATATCAATACTTTTTGTAGTTGGAAGACAAATTTTAAAACCATTTTTATTTTTAAAAACATTGTAAAAGATCAATTTTCCAATTAATTTTCACTTTGGAAGATGTAGTGACCATATGACTATTGATTTTTTTCTAGTTCAAGGCTGGATTTCTAATTATAATGTTCACATTTGCCATGGGGGAAGAATCCACTGTCTACAAAATTCAGAAAAGTGCATGTTAATTACATTAATTTAGAATCCAGTGGAATTTGGAAGATACCTTTATTATCCAGTGCTGCTATGACTTCCCTGCAGCCTTCTCCAGCTGACTTGGGTTTCTTCCTCTCTAAGTCAAGGGTGTTGGACTTCTAGATCTGCAGCATCCCTCCTGGCTCTCAAGGTCTAGGTCAAGCAGAGGAGACGCCGGGCCACCTGCCCTCCTCCGTCCAGGTGTTTGTCACCATCACTCAGCACACCTTCCATGACCTGAGTTTCAGCCAGCCCAGGACAAGCGAGCCAGGAGCATGGCTGGTATGTGTGACTCTGTCCCTCCTCCTCAGGCAGGCGAGCTGTCTGTCAAGCTGGACCCCTACATCCGCACTCAGAGGACAGACGGGGATGAAGAGTCAGCCGAGACACGAATGTGGCCCTTGATCAAACACATAGAAGTGACTCTTCCCAGATCTGCACTGATTCCAGAAGGGGTCGTGCTGGTAGACATTCCGGGCACAGGCGACTTCAACAGCAAGAGAGATGAGATGTGGAAAAAGGTGATTCTCTTTAGCCAGGCTTCATTCCTACTTCCCTCCACTCTTCCACGCTTTCTAAGCAACGGAAGATATTCTGCTTTCAGCCTAAGGGTTCATGAGTTCTTTGGAATTAAATTCTTCTGCCTTCCATGTTCTGGAAGAGAGCAATGCGGGACATGGGTAGCCACAGAAATCACAGCAGCAGGAATCACAGATCTGGTGGCTGGAACAAAGATGATATAAGGGAAAGGTCAGCAAAGGAGAGACCTATCAATAGGCAGAGTAGGCAAGTGCATAGCGGTACAGGGAGGCCATGAACACTTAGGGCGTAAAACAGAACAGCCAATCACTAACACACCCAAGGCTGCAGCTGTGTTGGATGTAAGGAGCAGAAACCTGCAGAAGTGACATCAAACCCGAAGGGGCTTCACGAGACACCTCACAAGGCACAGTCAGGCCTCAAGGTCACCGGTCAGGATCAGGGAACTGCCACTCCTCTTTCTCCACAGATCTCTTGTGATTTTGCTTCCCTCTTCACGAATCCTGCTTCTCTCTTAGCTTTCTTAGCTGTAGGATCCATGTGGTCAAAAACAACCATCTTACCCCATCTCTGAATGATCGTGCAATTGCTTCTTGGCCTTTTGGCTAAGATCAAGTGAATGATCGTGCAGCTCATGGGCCTACCACTGTCTGGTCTTTATGTCTCTTAGCACAAATTCCTAAGAGGAAAATCTGATAGATTACAGCCTCACTAATGGATTAATCTTCTCCAGGTTAGGCATCTATCTCTACTGCAGTCAGCTGTGGTCTGGTTGATGGTCCAACCTTTCAGCCAGAGGCTCGGTGATGGGCTCCCTTCCCAGCAGCAGAATGATCAGGACCTCCTGAGTGTGAGCTGAATAGGCTATCCCGGATGTGTGGACCAGGGAGTCAAGTGTTAGGGGAGTTTGGTCTGTACCTATACTTAGAGGCTGAGGTACTTCTAAGAATCTATCTCTTTGTTCTTTTATCAAACATACACAATATCCTGTGTGCTGAGAATGCAAAGATTATAGCTAATAATAATAATAGCAGACATTTACTGAACTGTGCTAGGTATTGTTGTAAGTGAAGTAAATTGCACCTTATAACACTGAGATTGTAGCCCTGGCAAGATCCCTCTGCTCTTAATGGCTACTGTTACCTTACACAATAAAACTCAATGCAAAAAGACTGAGAACATGCTGAGCATGTCCTATTATTGAGAACTACATACAACCATCCCTTCGTATCATTAAGAGATGTGTTGCAGGACCCTTCGTGGATACCAAAATTCTCGGATGCTCAAATCCCTTATAGCAAATGTTGTAGTATTTGCACATAACCTACACAAATCCTCCTGTATACTTTAAATAACGTCTAGATGACTAATAATACCTAATAACAGCACAAATGCTGTGTAAACAGTTGTGCTGTATTGTGTAGGGAATAAAGACAGGAGAATGACATACTTAGGGTAGAACAAGCTTTAATAGTATTTCCCATGCATCCCAGCATCCTTTGCATTGGTCCGCCAACTCAGGTCTGGCCATGGGAGCCTCATTTTCTGCCAGGCTGCAGCTCTGGGAGTGGAACCACCCACCTTGGCTCATTCCAGGCAGAGGCGACCTGCGGAGGAGGCCAGGTCTTTTCCTTGGATGGAGTGTGGTTAGAGCCAGTTCAGATATGCTGGGCAGCTCATCAAAGCCAGCAGATTTGGCTGGAAACACACTCCGAGGAGGGTAGCTGGAGTGAGAGATGGTGCTTGGCCCCTGCTCCTTGCATTCCTGTGGTTTCATGACAGCTTCTCACAAGCAGTCTCTAAAGACTCTCCTGCTTCCAGGGAGGGCTGAGCACAGTGACACAGAGCTGGCCGACAACTCTGGATCCCTGAAAATGAAAACAGATCAGACATCATTGGTCAGCCACTTAGAAGTTACGTGTCTTTGCTGTGTTCTCTAACCCCTTTGAGGTTCCTGGTCAACCTGGGGAAGGCTGGAGGAGAGGTGACAGGTGCAGTTCCACTCCTCTGGAGTCCAGTCAGTCTTGCTGTTTTGTGTCTTCTGCCAACGTTAACTGTACCATATCCTGGCACTCAGGAGCTTTGTGTTGGGCCTGAACTGAACCCCTGCAACCTTAATGATCGTAGCCCTTTCCCAGTTAATGTGTGTTTATGAAGCACCTGTGGCTTACCAAGACCCTGGGGGGTATGGGGTGAGACACCGTGCCCCAGAGGAGCTCTTACCTGGTGCCCCTCGGCTCCCCCACCTACTTGGACAGTTGCTACCCCTGCGGACACTGAAAAGCACAGTGCTTCTCTGAGCCGATTATAATTTGAAAAGCAGGAGGACATGATTATTTCTATTTTCTTGTCTACTCACAGATAGAGTCAGGATCCCTAGTTGTGTGACACTAAGTAATCCCTCTGCCTCTCAGGGCCTGTTTTCTTCTCCATGGTCTGAAGGGTTTGTCTATCTCAGGAAACAAATGCCTTTTAAGCAGTGGTCCAGGGGACCAAAGGTGGACTGAGGGTGGGGGCACTGAGCACATGATAGCTCTAGATATTTCATTCCAAATTCAACGAGGGCAGCTGTGTTTTTAAAATCAAGTTAATATGTTGCAGTTCTTCTCTGTGCACTTACTCTGAGCTAGGTACTTACCAAGGGAGAGGATGCTGGGGCTGCCTTGTGTAGAGGAAGGGGATCAAAGGGTGTCCTACGGACAGGGAGTGGTAGAGCCACAGCTGGGGAGTTAGAAAACCTTCTGGTTCAAAGGCTGCCACTCACCAGCTGTGGGCTCATGGGCAAAACAAGTTTGAAACTCACTACTGTAGATAAAGGTCTTTTAACCTCATGATATTTGGGACCAGCTAATTATTTATTATGGAGGGCTATTCTGGACATTATAGGACATTAGCCTTTATTCACTAGCACCCCCAAATTGCTACAATTAGAAATATCTCCAGACATTGCCAGATATCCTCTGCAGCACAAAATCTCCACTAGTTAAAACTGCTGCTATGAAGCACAATAATGATTTAATTATTAAGTCACAGACTTGTCACACCTTTATGTGCAAAGTACAAATAAACTCAATCCCTTAGTTGAACCAGCTTTTCATTTATATGGACATGAGTTAAGCAAAACAACACAATAAAAAAAATCACAGGGAAACACATGATTACCTGATACACTAAAGTTGCACATTTAATAAAGTCATATTTATGCTATTAATAAATGGTGACTTCATGTTCACTGGCCTCTGCAACTTAAATTGTAGGGTGTCTGGCTCCCTACTGCCACATGGTGGCCATATGCTCAACATGCAGGAAAAAAACATCAAAACGATGCCAAAAGGTGAGTTTTGGGTAGATGCACAACCAAAACCAGTTCCGCAGAAACAGTTATTTTCTCTAGAGGACAACTGAGGTGAACAAGCAAATGGTAGATCAGGAGGACGATCTTGAGAATTCTGTCAATCAGTCTCCCCAAAGACAGTTGCAAAGCTCTGGTGTGGGCTGAGCCCTGTGTTTGAGGTGAGCGGTGGAGACAGCCCTCTCCCTTTGTGGGCAGCAAGTTGGCCCAGTGTGCTAACTCCGAGCGACCCCCTGGTAGGTAAGTCTGGGTGTTGTAGGACTCAGGGGAGAGGCGGCAACCCTAGAACAGAGTTCCGTTCCCATTCTGACACCTACTCCGGGCGTGTTCTGCAGACCATCAATAAGTGCTCAGTGATCTGGGTGATCAGCGACATAGAGAGAGTTTCTGGGGGAAGAGCCCACGAAGACCTTCTGAATGAGAGCTTGAAAGCCTTCCAGCGCGGCTTCTGCAGGGACATTGCCCTGGTGGTCACCAAGACTGACAAGTTCAACCTGCCGGAATATCTCAGGTGTGGTGCTGGGCTTGAGGGATGTAGGTCCCCGTTGGCAATTTTGCTACCTGTAGCTGTGTCCTGACTACAGTAACAGCAGAACTTGATGTCATTTCAGGGTTCAGGGAGTGACTGCTGGGGATGAAAGAGAAGCCTGGGTGACGTCCTGGGACACTGGGTTGCTGGAGTGGGTGGTCTCAGAAATCTGAGCCACATGGCTCCCTTCTAGGTAGCTGCTTAGTGCCAAGCCAGCTGTCCTCAACACGGCCCCAGGGGTCACTCGCATGTGTGACATAGAGGTGGTGCAGTGTGACTCCTGCCCCACAGATATGTGGCGTAGATGCCCCACTACCAGGAGGTTCATTCTGTAGGACTATCAGAACAGCTTGAAGCATAAGGTTCTAGTTCTGATTTGTCTATTCCTGAGATTTTTTTACTCATCTGAAAAAGATCTTCCAAGTTTTAGAACTTTGGCCCAAAGTAGAATATTCTTTTAGAGTTACAGTCTAAAAACTAAAAAGGAAAGGTAAACATTGTGGAATTTGGCGGATGTTAGCAGATGTTGGTTTCCATGTAGATCTCTGCCTCCCTCGAGTGACAAGAAAACCTCATTTAGCTTCCATGTTGGGACACCTCTGAGAGCATAAGGGGGACCAGTGGAGGACTGGTGGGTGTGAACTGGGCTGTGCAGGGTGCACAGGGCGTGTGTTGTGAGATGCAGCATTGTTGATGCCTCTCTGCGCTCATGAGAATTTTTTCACCGGTCTCCTCCACCCTTTCCCCTAGGCTGAGGGGAATGCTAGTCTGACTGTGGTCTCCAGGAATTCTCACCCTTTCATGATCTGGGTCGGAATCTCAGTTTCTCTTTTTCCCCTGTAGTTTCTCTTCACCCTCCTCCCTGCCATGGGATAATATCTCAAACTCATCCTTTTCACTGCCAGCACTGATACGAAACGTAATTAAATTTGATCTGACATAAGTTTGTTGGATTGTGGTAAGGGCGGCACGTAGTCTAGTCGCTGAACACCTGGTCTGAAAGAGGGTTAAATATTCCGGGACAGGGACAAGCAAAGTGCGGTGGGAACTAAGGTGAGAGGGCCGCCTTCCGAATGGGGTGGGAAGGGAGGTCATAGGAAATTTCAGAATGCAAAAGCTGGCTCACTGGTGAGAAGGAAGGCAGTTATTTTTTCCAAATGAGCTCTGGAGGTGGATCGGAAAAAGGAACACTGGATCGAAGAGAGCTCATATAAAGGCCCAGAGATGTGGTTTTTAGGAAAAGTCAGAAGACTGCTAGGACATGTAATAAAAGTTCAGGAATTGTGACATTTTTCTAATCTTGTTTCAGGGAAAGAAAGGTGGGAAATGTAAGTATGAACCAGTTATTTTTATTTTTTATTTTTACCAAGAACATGTATTGGTACATTATATACATAATGATCATAATCAACATGGTTATTTTGTACCTGTACATGATGTATCTTGGTTTTCCCCCCTCTTCCCCTCCCCACCCTTCCATTCACCCACCTCTCCCTATTTGCAACTAGTTTATTTACACTTTTCCATTTTTTTCCCTTTCATCTTACTTTTCTTTTAACCTTCTTCTTTATCCCCCTTTTCCCTATCTAGTTCTCCTCTCTTTTGAATACTATCTCTTTTTTTTAAAAACATAATATCTATTATACCGCTTTGTCCTTATTTACACTTATGGTTTCTCATATCAGAGAAACAATTCAATGTGTACTGATAAGTGTCTGATTTATTTCACTTAATAGTATGTTCTCAAGAAACGTCCATTTACATACAAATGACTCTAGTTTATCCTTCTTTATGGTGGTGTAGTACTCCATTGTGTAGAAAAACCACATCTTCTTTAGCCATTCATTAGTTGTTGGGCATTTATGAACCAGTTATTTTTAAATAATACTTTTATGAGCGATATTACTTAATACTAATATGCACATATCTGACAGCCTGGACCAAATGAATATGGCCAAAACAATGTGCATCTTATCATTTCTTCACTGTTGATAACCTTAGCTTCTTTACATGCTTTTTATTTTCTTTCACAACCCAGCGAGTTATTCAAAATCAGCGAGATGCTATTTTGGAAAGAAATGAAACAATAAAACTACAAAGGAGTAGAATGCTCAAGGAAAAACTTAAGGTAAGTTCATATGTTTTCCTACGTATTTTTTTTTCTTGTCAGTCACTGGACTTTGAGAAACAGGTGTGCATTTGGGCTGTGTAGTAGCAAAGGCAAAAAGCTCAGGAGTGTATAATTTGGAATTAACTCAGTCCTACTGCTTAGTACCTCTGTGACCTTAAGCAGGTTACATTACCTCTCTGAGCTTCCATTTTCTCATCTGTAAGATGGAGAGCTAGTGATCTCTGCTTCCATGATTGTGATTGTTGGAAGGTCTGAATGAAGATATGGGTCCTGCGAAAGATATCCAGGCAAATTGGGGATCACTATATAGTTTGAGATGTGTTTCCCTGCTGAATGGTGGAGGTAGGAACTCAGGAAAGATGGCTGGATCTCACAGGCATAGGGGAAGGTGGTTCTGGGGAATGGTTCAGGGAAAGCTTCCAGGCTCTCGGATAGAAATGTAAAGAACCAGTAGTCTTTAGTAAGGTGAAGAAGTAGGGGAAGGGGCACCTGGGGTAGAGGCAGGAACATGATTGAAGTAGGCTGCTGATTTAGTCACTTTCTTGTCACTGGGACGAAGTACACTACACCTCCAATTTAAAGGAAGAGAGGCTTATTTGACTCACAGTTTTCAGTGGGTTTAGTCCATGGTTGGTGGACTCCAAGACAGAAAAAATGGAGTAGAAAGCCCTGCTGGAGGCTAGCTACTTATCCCATTCAGCTCAGAAGGGAGGGTGGTTAGGGGAGGGGGAGAGGCAGAAGGAGAAAGTGGAGACAGGGACAAGAATATAACCCTTCCAAGTCACACCCCCTAAGACCCACCTCCAACCAGACCTCATGCCCTTATAGCACATGCAGCTACTGAACTTATCAATGGATGTATCCCCTGATGAGTACAGCACCCCCATGATCCAATCATCTTTCACATGTGAGACTTTTGGAGGACACTTTAGATCTAAACCCCGTTTGCCATGTTTGGTGAACTTTGTGTGAGTAGTTGTTTTGAATGAACAGCTCAGCCAAGTGTATGTAGGGAGAATGGGAGATCAGGCCTGAGCTGCATTTTCCAAGCTTGAGTAATCATTTCGTGGGAATCTTAGTGTTCCCTTAAGTTATTTTTACCATTTGTGTCACTAAAATAGTACAAACATAAAATTTCTTATTATAATTGTCTCATACAACTATAGAATGAGAACCAATTTTAAGATGAAATATAAATAGAACAACGGAAATGATGTATCTGAGTAAGTATAATGTGATAATCTAATTTTTCCAAAACTAGCTTCAGTGGTAAAAACATTTGGCCTGTGTCATGTCCTATATCCAATGGCTTTCTGTACTTTGAATAATATCGATGAAGAAAATATCCCTGTATTATGTACATGGACTTGAACACGCCAGAGCATTTGTTTCTAGTTCAGTGTGATCAGGCCTCATATTTAAGCCACATCTACTAAGCAATTGAAGGCCAGTTTTCATGAGGTGATAACTCAGTAGAGGTGCTCGTAATCTTTTGGTCTTGTTAGCATTTAAAGAAATACACATTTTATGAGGACCTGATCATATTATTTCTAGAACGCAAAATATAAAATTCACAATTCACATTTATGTTTACTGCTAATAAATGTGACAAACTAGGTTGCATGAGTGAATGTCTGGGCAACAGGATGTTGGCTTGTGGGGTCACAGGGGTTCTCACTGGGGTACAAATTCTTTTGAGACCTGCAGTCACTCCTCCTTATATTTTTTGAATAACTGTGAAAACTTCACTCATACTGCATGCCTTCATTTGGAGCAAATTTAATTTTAATCACAAAAAATATGAAGCAGAAGTTGATTTAAGGTAGTCATTCATATACTTGTTGGCTGGTATTTTTTAAAATTATGAAATGAAAATTATGAAAATGAAGGAAAAAGAAGCTGTGGATGTAGCCCAGTGGTAGAGTCCTTGCTTAGCACGCATGAGGTTATGGGTTCAATTTCCAATATGGAACAAACAAACAAATAACACTACTACTAAGGAAAAAGAACCCCTAGACTACATGGGACAGGACTAAGAGAAGGCAGCGGGAGAGGAGAACCAAAGCCAGAGTTAAGAAGGAGGAGAGCTCAATTGTCTTAAAACTGCCAAGGAATCTTGTAAGGACTGAAAATTGTTCGTTGGTTTCAGTGAGGAGATCCTACGTGAGCATTCTTCAGAGTAAGGACCAGATTTGAAGCTGGGTTGCAGTGGGTTGTGCCAGCTCCTCAGTCAACAGGCTGACTTGCCAAGAAAAGAGAATACTGTATTGGTCGGCTTCTTCATCGCTTAGACACAATACCTGACACCCACAATTTAAAGGAAGAGAGGTTTAATTTGCTCACGGTTTCAGTCTGTGATCAGCTGGTTCCAAGGCAACTTAGGCTGAAAGGCTTAGTGGAGCAGAGCTGCTTAGTTCATGGCACCGGGAAGCAGAGCAGGGGACCAGTGCCCAAGCAGAAGGGACGAGAGCCTAGAGAGAGACCTCAAGGCCCTGCCTCCATAACCCACCAGACACACCCAGAAGTGTGCTCCACCAACACTCAGGGTGGAAATCAAAGCCAAGCAAGTTGAAACTCCACCTTAACTGTTATACATACACACGCGCGCGCGCGCAAAGTATTCTAGGCACATTTCCCCACTTTCTGTTTGAAGTGGCCCTTGCTCTCTAAGTGCTGGAGGGAAGGATTTGAAAGGGAGCTTTATTATGGTTTCTGTTCTGCTCATCCTTTCCCCAAGGCTTTTGAGATTCACCACATGTCTCATTCCATTTGGGCTGGTATAACAGAAGCACCCTTGAGAATATGACTTGTAAACCACAGACATGCATTTCTCATAGCTCTGGAGGCTGGAATTCCAGGATCCAGTTGGTACATTCGGTGTCTGGCAAATGCCCACTTCCTGACTCATAGAATGATGGTCATCTTGCTGTGTTTTCACATGGTAGAAAGGGTAGGGGACTCTCCAGAGACTCCTAAAAAAGGGCACTAATCCCACCATGAAGGGTTCCACCCTTATGACCTAAGCACTTGACAAGGGCCCCACCTCCTAAAACCATCACCTTGGGGGTTAAGATTTTAATATACAGATTTTAGGGGTGCACAAATGTGCAGTTCATAGCATTCCAAATTATTTGTTTCATTTTTATCAAGAAACCTTATTTTCTTGAAACAATTTGAGTGGGGACATTATTTTAATAGCGAAAAACAATACTAGCATTTTTAAAAATGCAAAATGTAGGATTTAACATTGTCTTTTTGGCAGATAAAGCTAACAAAACCTTCCTCTTTATCCTCAAGCTCTGGAATTTTCTTAATCTGTAGGGTAGAACTTTTGTTAGCTTTGACATCTGGAATGTTTAGAGATACCAAGAAAAATCATGAAGACAGCTTTTCCTAACGTGTGCTGAGGGCAGGGCAGAAGCTGGTGCCGATGGCCCTGTAGCATGTTCCCTGCTCCTTGCTGGTTTGTGTTCAGCTCTGGAAGGGTTCTGTGCTCCCAGTAGGCTTCTGGTGGCACTCAGAACAGCCTTTGGGACAGAGGTCTACAGAAGACAGACAGTATAGCATGGCATCTTGGACCAGCTCACTGTAGGGAAAGCGCTGGAAGGTGCTCCAAGCATTTCAGTGTCCCACAGTTACTCCCACTATAGGAACAGCTGTTCCCTGGTCCGTTTGCTCATTTGATATTGAAAATAACTGACGGCTGTGCATAAATGAGGCTTTGTCTGATTGAAATAATTTTTATTTAAACTGCCAAAGATAATTAGGCATCGTTAAACTCAATTTATAAATCTTATATACAACTCTAGAAATTTTTGTGCTAAAACTTACTTTTATTAATGTGATTCCTTCATAAAATTGCACCATTTTTAAGCCCAGTTATATTGCTTGTAGACGTTTTAAACTATAATCATGAACTTTGGCCCTACAAATACCTGTAAAAGTAAATGTAACATACCTAGATTATAGTGCTCGCAAATCGTTTCTAAAGAGCAATATAAAATAATTTATGCAATGGGTTTGGTTCATTTCATTATCACTTTATAATTATTTTTATACCTTTAAGGCTGAAAGGTATCCTTCCTTCCCCCTGGAAAAAAGATGTTTCATGTTTCCAAAAGATCTAAGATATCTTCAATTTTAAGGTATACCACGATTTTATGTCTCTCTAAAAAAGAAAAAAAATCAGTGCCAATTAAACTATGGCATAATGTTTTCTTATTACTTAGAGTTTTATTTTATATTACCAAAAGAGCTGTATTAGATTTCTTGAACATGGGTGTTATAAACCACATATACTCTTGTGCATTAAAAATAATGAAAATATAGTAAAATAAATAAGGTATTTCTGCAACCATTTTTCTGTTCAGAGTCAAACTCAACTAAATCATATTTTTGCTTTTGTTTTTATGGTGCTGGAGATTGAAACCAGGGTGTTGGCTGGGATCTGCATCACCGGGTCTTTTAATTTTTGAGACAGGGTCTTGCTAATTTGCTAAATTGTTTGAATTGGTCTCCAATTTGTGGTCCTCTCATGCTGGGATTGGGGTCTGGCCACCCCGCGTGGCTTATTTAACACAGTGTTCAGTTCTTTGCTCCAGCACAGTGTCCTGTCCCTGAGCTGTTCAGGAGTACTGGGGAGGCAGCGTCTCTTGCAACAGTGCTCCGCTGTTGTCACGGAAGTTTCTTCCAAGTTTCTGACCTGTGTCGCACTAGTTTTGATTGCAGGACCTTTCTGGCTGGTTGTCCGATAAGCAATCATTTTGAACCCATTTCAGTGTCAAAACCTCACCAGGCTCATTTCCCGTGGGGGCTTCTCTTTCCTAGTCCTAGGCCCTTGGTGTTGCTTTTTGCAAGAAAACCTGGAACTATTGTTCCACTCCACTAACTGTGAGCATGTTTTTAATTAATATCAAATATACACTTGAATTTTCTCTTTCCAGGGCTTTTGTGTGAACAGTAGTTCTTCTTTCTCAATGTCAAATCATATTATCATCTTCTTATAGTCATTTTCAGCGGTAATTGAGTGGAGCAGCGCCAGCAATACACATAACCCCTAGAGGATGGCAATGTGGACATCTGTGACCAAGTTCACTCACATGCAGCACTGGGGCTGCTGTAATGAAGGGCCCCAAGCCGAGTGGCTTACAACAGCAGAAGTTGCTTCTCAGTTTTAGAAGGCAGATATCTGAAATCAAGGTTTTAGCAAGGCTAACAGGGAGATAGCCTAACCCTCTGCAGGTGCCAGGAAGGATCTGCCTCAGGCCTCTCTCTGGCTTCTGGTGGCAGTATGACTCCAGTTATCACACAGCATTCTTTCTCTGTGTGTCTCTGTGTGCACAGGTCCTCTTGTTTTAAGGACATCAGTCATGTTGGATTTGGGGCTCACCCTATTCCAATAGGACCTCATCTTAATTTCATATTCAGACCCAATTTCTATATAAAGTCACATTCTGAGGGGGCCTCCCACTGGGAGCCCCCCACTCACTCAATCTTTTATAACAGAAAGAGACAGACACCTCTACTGTTTTCTGTTTCTCCCAAATATTCTCTCTCTCTATCTCTTTGTAATTTTTTTTATCTTTTCCTTCGAGTGTGAAGAATGAAGGATTATGGAACAATATTTATATATGATTCTAGTATGACTTCTCAGTGATGATGTTCTTCTAATCATAGAAAAAGGTTTTCTCACCTAATTCTGAATTTCTCTATGTTTAAAACCATCATATCCTTCAACACTACTCTGTATTAAAATGTGTTTGATAACTTGTTAGCCACCTAGCTAAGGAACTTTCTCTTTTTAAAGACCTTTATCCAGTGTTGCGCAGGTAAATGTTTAAAAACCAGATCTGTGTTTAAACAAATAACAAAAACTTCTGCTGTGTACCACTTGCCAATTCTTGTGGTGTAAACACTCACACTATGGCCAGTTTTAAGCCGCAGTGTGATGTTGCTGAAGTGGGGTTGGAAGCCAGATGACAGTGAGCTTCAGAAGCTGGTCCTGCTGTCTTCACAGTACTTCTGCTTTTGCTGGAGATGTGCTGCCACTCCCTGTTGTTTATTCAGTGCTGGGGATTGAACCCTGGCCCTCATGCATGCTAAACATGCGCTCTACCACTGAGCTACACCCCAGCCCCATGTTGCCTGTGCTTCTTCATCCCATAAAAGGATCTTAGTATTTTCCCTGCTCTGAACATTGACATACTTCTGAACTATTTTCTCTGTACATTTCCTTCTAGAATTGATATTTTTAATTTCCAGGAGACTAGTTTCTGTGAAACAGTTTCCTCACAACTAATCTCACTAGCTGGCATGGTGGCCCGTGCCTGTAATCTCAGCACTGGGGATGCTGAAGTACGAGGATTGCTCGTGCGTTTGAGGCCAGCCTGAACAACATAGCAAGATCCTGCCTTAAAAAAATCAAACCAACCCAACCCAAAACAAAACAAAAAAACCCCAAAAACTGACCTTCTAAGAGTAGATAGACAACAACACTGGAGATTTAGAATTATGCTCCTTCCGGGACCCCAGAGAACTGAAAGTGGGCGAACTGGAATTTGCCAAGCTTCTTGAGATGCCTGCACAGTATGTGTGTTACGTCTGTCTGACTTGTTCTCTTCCTGGTGTGTCTCACTTCAGAGAAAGCTGCCGGCTGACTCCAAGCTTCTGGAAGCCTCGGATCTGGTGTACACAGTCAGCGCCCACGAGTACTGGCAGCAGGCTCTCCTCACGGAGGAGGAAACCGGTGATTTATGTTTCTTACCTCAGTCACTAGCATTGTCAGCGCTAAGCTAGGCACTCTCAGTAGCCTGCTGTAGAACTTTGGGTCCCGCAGAATATTTTTTCCCCAGTTTGCCACAGTTTTGATACCTATTAGCAAACTTATAGAAGTTGTAGTCAAAAACATGGTGAATGCTGCAGCTCGTAAAAACCTGACGGTGTGTCCTCATCTACCTCATTCACCGGATGTGGCACTGTGTGACTTCTGGCTTTTCTCCGAAGTCAAAATGACCACGTAAAGGAGACATTTTGAATCAATTCAGGTTATCGAGGCAGCCACAGGAGCACAAATAAAGACACTCACAAAAGAGGACTTCCAGAGATGCTTCAGAAAGTGGAAAGAATGGGGGGATAGGTGTGTTAGAAGTGAGGGGGAGTGTTGAGGGGATTCATGGCAATATGTCTTTTACTGTAAAAATTTTTAAAATTTAAAACACTATGTTTTTGAATCATATATATATTTTCTCTCTCTTTCTCTCTCTCTCTCTCTCTCTCTCTCTCTGCAATCTTGGGGAACCTGGGACCACAATTCGTCTCCATTCATCTTTCCTCCAAATCTTACCACGGGTTGGCAAAGGTCAAGGGATCAGGTTGTCATGTCCTCAGTGTGTAGCTTGAGCCTCCTCATCCACTCAGCTGTGGACATCGGATGTAGTTTCTGAGTATCTCATATGCTTTGAGGCATAAAAAGTAGAAAGCACAACCAACCTCTTTCTTCATAGAATTTGGAATCTAGATAAGGATCAAATACTAACACGTGCACACAAATTAAAGGAAAAGCCAGATGTAGTGAAATGTTGCTTGCTCTGTGTAGAGTAGGAGGTCAGAGAGTCCGGAGGTCTGCATGGACTCCAAGCACCGACAATTGGGTGAGCAGATCAGAGCTGGACTCTGATCTTAGCCTGAGGCGCCCTGCAGCACCCACACGGTTTACTGGGTATGTCCATGTATGTGAATGGAGCTTCAGAAGCAGAAGTTCTCAGAATTGGGGGAACTGCCAGAACAAGAGTGGGAAAGGCAAAATTAGTGTGGTATGTGCAAGGATAATATTTTAAAAGCCTGCCATGTACAGGAATAATGGGGAAAGCCCAAGTGACAGCTATCATCGACCCTACCAAAGGTCAGCACAAAGGCAAGTTCTAGTCTATACTGATGTTAAGAGTTACTCGACATAGAAACATCTAGGAAGAGCAAAAAGCAGAAACTAGAAAAACACCTTTGTTTCAACTCTGCAGTGTGGACCAATCCAAAGGAAAAGTGTCCATTTTTTTAAAAACCAGCCTGTACTTTTCTATGAATTTTGTTTTAGACAGCTAAATAAAAATTAATATCCAGCCCTGTTGATCTATCATTCATTACTGTTGATCCTAGACATGAAGAAAGTGTCCTCCAGAAGGGTGGTTTAGTGTGCAGCCAGCCCACATGGGACCTCAGCTAGAGTTCATCCAGACCGCAGACCTGATCTTTCGACGTTATGAATTCTATTAGTCACAAATGTCTGGCTTTTCAAATTGTTTGTCTTGCCTGTGAATTCCAGAAATCTCCAAATTAAGAGAGTACATCAGGAGAAGGCTCTTGGACAAGAAGAGGAGGATGGTGACCAAGTATGTTACTGAAGCCTTTGGCCTGTTGCTCCTCACAGACAGTTTCAACTCCATGGACAGCCTGCCGGTAATGAAGACCCTGGGCTGTCTGTTCCCTCCATCCCTGCCTGGACAGAACACCCCCTGGACCATGTTAGAAAAATTAACGTAGGAAATTGGGCCTTTTTTTTGGGGGGGGGGGAGTTGTGCTGGGGATTGAATTCAAGGCCTTGTGCTGGTTATACCACTAAGCTAAATCCCCAGCCCTAATGTTCGCCTTTTGAATGACCAGCTAAAATTATGTTTCTTGTAGGAGTGGACAAATTTATCTCTTTGATGGATGACTTTAAAAACACTAATATAAGAGGGATAGTCTGCTGAATAGAGGTGTGGGAGAGTTATGGAGAAAAACCAGTCCCTCTGATCAGTTACCAACTGCTTTGTTTGTAAGAGAAAACATACAGACAACAGCTAGACCATACGTAAAAACAGAACTGGTCCACAAACCTGCTTATCCCGCCAGGCAAACGACCCTCTTACCCCCAATATCCTGGCCAGGAAGCCACATCGGACTTGCAGGAGCTAAGGCTGCAAATGTCTAGTAACAGTCCAGGAAGCCACACGATAACTTCTGTGAAAATCAGCTCCAAATGGCCAGTTCTGAATTAATAGCTTCCCTAATTGTGTCCCTTCTTCTGACTTAAAACGAGCCAAGAAAGCCAAATCTGTCCACCTCAGCAATCAGACAAGACACCCTGTTTCTGGCTGCCCCCGGCCAACGGTCCCCACTCAGGGTACCTGGTGCCTTCCCCTTTTCCTCTCTAAAGCTTTCTCACTTCTCTGCCCGTCTTTGAGTCTCTGCCAAATACACGTGCCGGGGGTTGGGGATTTAGCTCAAGTGGTAGAGCGCTTGCTTAGCAAGCGCAAGGCCCTGAGTTTGATCCCCAGCAGTACCCCACAAGAAAATACACATGCCAGTGACTTACCCCCTTGTGATGGCAAGTTTCATTTGGCTGATCTTTGTTTATTTCCACACTTGTTTTCACCCAGCAGAGTCACACAGTCAAGCCATCTGACTTCCTGCTGTGCTGGGAAGGGGCAGGGCAGGGACAGTTCAGCAGCCGGCCCTGTGGAGGCCCCGGAATGGGGACAGGGAGCTGGGAGGAGCCAGAGGGGTGGCAAGGAGAGACAGATCATACAGATCTGACTTCCACATGAAAGTGGGCCAAATGCCTACACCGAGTGTCCAAAGGTAGCCTCGAGAGCAAAATTCACCATCTTTCCCATCATACACCTTTTATGATCTAGTTGTGTGAGACAGAAACAAAGTGAAACTCCTGGAATCTGAGCTTTCTTAATTTGACTCCTGTCCTCTGAAATAGCTGGGGAGAGGTTTGACCTTCTAACTTCCTGAAAAAGTTCTTCAGGATGAAATTTGCCTCTCTGCCCAACACAAGATTGCTTTTGGAAGTGCTGATGGAAAATGAATCAGATGTGGGCTGTGTGTGGCTGGTGGATTTCACAAACCCAAGGACAAGGTATTTTGCTGTCAAAGAGAAGTGCCTTCCCACAGGCTCTTTTTCACTAACTCAGAGGCGCAGGTGCCTGGGGGCTCAGTCCCTTCCTGACCGCCAGAGCCAGGCCACAGAGACACAGCGGAGGAGGACACTGATTGACAGCTCTGTGGTGGGCTCCTGAGGGAGGTGCCTGGAGCTTTCCTCAAATTCCTTGGCCTCTAATATAGGTCTTAGTTCTTTGATGTAAAGTTGGAAGGCAGGAGTTTTGTTGTGCCTTTGAATTCTGAAAAATCAAACTTAAAAATGTATGTGATTGATCTTTTTTTTTTTTAAAGATTGTGATGGAAACCAACACTTGAGAGTTTGAATAGTTAGTAATTTTAATGAACAGTCATTACTTTAAAAATCAGTAGGAAGTTGATTATGGCATCTCAATGTCAAATGAGCCCTGTATTTCTTCATACTGAGTCCCAGTCCCCACCCCCTTTTTGTGGTGCTGGGGACTGAACCCAGGACGCATGCACTGAGCTACATCCCCAGTACTTTTTCATTTTTTATTGAGGGTCTGTTGCTAAGTTGTTAAGTTGCCTGGGCTGGGCTCAAACTTTTGATGGATTCTCCTGCCTCAGCCTGCCAAAGTACTGCAATTAGAGGTGTGTGCCACTACCCCAGACTAGCTTTCTCCTTAGTACTGTTCTTTTATATCCAGCTCTTCCCTCTGTTATCATTCTTTTGTTTATTTAACAAGAATTTTTAGAGAGAGACATAGGAGAGTCTTGCCCATAGATTTTTCTTCCCATGACCTCTTTCTTCATGTTGATCATGAGTGACACCAGAAATCCAAAAGAATCTAAAGGAAATTCAGGCGGGAAAAGTACAACTTGCAGAATTCTAACTGGGGGAAACCAGGAAACTCCCCACGGTGCGCCTGGAGTGAAATAGTCTCCATAAACTCTAAAACTCATCCTCTCCAGGGCTTGCAGAGTGGTAGAGGTCGAGGTTCTTTTCAGCACCATTCGGCCCAGGTTACCTACTCTAGCGATGATGCAGTTGAGAAACAGGGTGGTTGAGTCACCTGTGTGACGTCGCACACCCATTCCAGAGCTCTTTCTCTAGGTTTGGAATAGAACTCAAATGCCTGCGTTATCTGAGTTTCTCGGGCCACTCGTGCAGGCCACAGTGTTCATGCTCTCGCCCTCTGTGCTGTGCCCTGAGGTACACAGTACGAACACCAGTCTGTTTCTCCAGCAAGTTCTTCCTCCAGGGAGGGAGACGAGTGCACTGAGAGTGGCCTTGTTCACGGGGGCAAAGCTGAATTGTGGGGATGGACGGAATGGGACAGGATGGGACGGGAGGGGAGTGCCAGCTCTGCTTTGGGGAGTCAGGACAGCACCTCAGGGGGAGACTCCAGGGCTTTGCGTCAAAGGACGGGTAGGGGGAACACAGTGCAAGGGCACCCGGGAACAGAGGGACAGCACGGTTTGGGAGCAGCAGCAAGTGCAGGGACGGCTGCCTGGCAGGAGGGACTGCTTTTGGGCTTGGTTGAGTCCACCAAGATCCTCGCAGCCCTGAGCATCCCACTTGGAAGCTAGAGGCCAACACTGTCCTTGGCGGTTACTCTCTTGTACTTTTGTGCATTGCTTATTGACAGGGACATGTTCTGAGAGATGCACCCTTGGCCAGCGTCATTACTGTGTGACAAACCTCAGTGGTGCAGCCATGTACATGCTCAGGCACTCACATCTTGCCCCTGCTGTAGATGTCAGGCACCGTTGATCGAAACACTGCTGGTGATGCATGACTCTAGGTATTTTTCCCCCCGTATCCTTAAGTGAGAAAATGACCAGGGCCTTATTTTTGTGGTCCTGTAGCTTTACTGTTCAAAGTGTGGTCAGGACCAGGAGCTTAACTCGCCTCCAGAGCTGGCTAGTGGTGTAGACTTCCTGCTGGCTGGATTCTAAGTTCCTCTGGTGATTTTGTCTGCACGCTAAAGTCTGAGAAATATTATCCTCGAAAACTGCTTTATGCAAAATTACAGCTCATTAAGGATTTGTCAGCTCAGATGTCCTTGGAGAAATCTGTTCTAATAACTACTGGATTATTAATTTGGATAGTTACTCCCCCACCCAGCATGGTGGAATTTATACAAGAAGCAAGTGGCAGCAGGCATCTAATGTACTATTCCACAGTTCTCCGGATCCTGAGGAGATTGGAGGGCCACCTTCTGGGGACAATAAAGACAGGTCGGTTTAGGTGATAATCTGAAGCCAAGTCTTGTGCTGCTGACAAGGGAAAAGGCAGCAGAATTCGAGGAGCAAACACCTTGGGAGATGCTGGCCTGATGCTCCTCTGGCCTGGTCCCTAGAACGAACACTTACACATGAGTGCCCTGCGGAGGTGTGTGGAGGAGAAGACGGAGCTGCTGGAGAAGGCTATCGAGCAGTGCTTTGCGCAGGTGGAGCGGCCTCTGCAGGAAGGAGTCCTGGTGGCCAGGGCCTCCTACCGACGCCTCCTTGGGACATGCCTGGTGGTGAGTGACCTGTCCTGGGAAACCTGCACTCCCAGCAAACTCAGCCAGGTCCCTGAGCTCCTATTTTACTCTCCTGTTGCTTTCTATAAAACTGCATGTAGAAAAGCACAGGTGGGGGATGTTCACCTGTGTACCTTGGGGGCCAGGGAACGGCTGCAGCTCAGCAGAGACGGAGCTGGGATTCAGGGTGCCAGGGAAAGCACCAGCCCCACCAAATATCCACTGTGGAGCCTTGGGCCAGGCACTGAACCATCTGAGGCCTTAAGGACTTTAAAACCTCTTGGTTTTCTCTTCTGTAGAATGGGGGTGCTAAGTGCTTGCCCCACTTATCTTATGGAATTACTGTCAATGAGATTAGTTTACACAAGAAAAAAAGCAGCTTGTAACCTCTCCCTGAGTATGCAAATTGTTTTTTGTCTTAATCGGCCATTTGGGGTTTCTGAGAGATGAAGTTATAAATGCATGAATTAATCTAAGTCTAAGAGGAGAAAAAAGAGGCCCAATGTGGCTTAAATGACAGACTTTTACTTCCTCACAGTGTGGGGTTGTAAGTCTAAGACCATGCATCAGCAGGGCTGGAGTCTCCTGCAGCCTCTGTCTTTGGCTTACGGGCCTCCTTGCTGCCTCCTCACATGGGCTTTTCTCCTGTGTGCACTCCTCTCTGTCTTAATTATTTCTTTAAGGATCCCATCTCCAAATACAGTCATCTTGGGGGTGAGGGCTTCAACGTGCAAACTTTGGGGCACACAGGTCAGCCTCTAATGCCCATTAAGAGTAAGGGGTGCAGGACAGTGTCACTCACTCAGCCTGGACACTGTACATCACCTTATTCAACCTTCTCAACAGTGCTGAGTGGCAGTAGCCATATTATTATTTAGAGAGGCTGAGTGCCAGTGAAAAGTCAGTGGTGTTTTGTAGGCAGAGCAATGGAAGGAGCATCTGGAAGTCTGCAGGGGGCTCAATCTGTCACTTGCACGCCTTCCCTGTCTATCTTAGTGGCACTTCCCTTAAAATACATCGCTGATTGAAGACCACAAAGCCCTCTATTAAAATCTCAGCAAACATTTTTACTCTCCTCATTAATGGTCATTATCTGGCTAAAATTGATTAATCTCTCTTATAGCTCTGACTATAATATTTTTTCCTCTTGTTTGTGAATTTATTTCCCTGGAGGAAAAATATCACTTAAGACAAATGAAACTGTGCTTCAATATGTAACAGTTGTGCTTCACTATATAGCAAAAAGCATACAAAACTTGGGACCGTCCTTCAACAATTCAAAACATATGCTTACTGTTGGGTCATACATGTTTCACTTGTTTCTTCATTCCCCACTTGCTTGTGTGTTTGTGGATAAGGATGGACGAGATGTTATTCCTGATCTCAACAAGCTAATGGTCTACTGCAGAGCTTGACAAATGAGTGAATTGATGAATGAAAAGTTGTACGGGGAGAGTCGTGATCAGAGTGAGCCCAGGCCATTTGGAAAGCCCAAGGCAGGGGCTCCCAGCCCACATGGAGGTGTGACTGTGGTCTGGTCTTCCCTGTATAGCTTAGTGGCAGGTTTAAAAGCCGTGTTGTCTCTGTCTTTCCTTTGATTTTTAGTAATGGCCTTTGGCCAGAGACAATGAAGTTCTGATCCAGTGGCTTTCTAGTTAATGCCTCCTAACTCTACTAACTCACTGTTTAATTTTCTAGAGGAGTAGAGGAAACCAAGGTTTTCACCAGACTCTGAAAGCTGTTTGCTTGAAAAATGGCATCTACGCCTCCAGGACTCTGACCAGAATCGACCTGAACGAAGCCATCACCCAGCCCATCTATGACCAGATTGACCCTGTTTTTGGAAGCATTTTTAGGTAAAGGAGATCTTTCATCATGAACAAACATTTGAAGATTGTTGAGCCAGAGTATCAGTTTTAAGATTTATACTTTGGATCTGGAAGTGTAAAGAGTAGCTTGTAACTTGAGGAGGAAAGCTTAGTTTTGGCAAAACACAAAAGCCTTCTTGGTTTGCTTTACTTAAAAATTTCCCATGGTGACCTGGAGTATGGACTGAGGTGCTGCTTTTAGACTAATATTATGATTGCTATTATTTTTCAAATATCTCCTACGTGCAGCAGGGGATAAACGTTCTTCGGGATCGGAGCCCAGGACAGGGTATTTAGATTGGAGAGTTTGGAAATAAGCAAACACATGGCCTTCAGAACCTTCTCCAAATGCAAACAGAAGTGGCTCACTGACGATGCTGCACGCTTGCACATGTGTGAGCTGGGGATGGCTGCCTTCCTGGTGCCCTTTTCTTCCCTGACCTCCAGCTCCTTCCTCCACCTGCTGAAAGAGCTCCTCCTAATCCCCAGGCTCCTCCTCCCCTCTGCTTGTCACCTGCATGGCCACCTGCTGCCGCTTGAGCCTTTCCCCCGCCTTGGCCATCTTCCTCAGCACCCCTCACTCCCCGATCTGGGACCTTGCCTTCCACCTAGGCCTGCCCCACTCCCATGGACAGCCCCATAGGATAAACTCCAAACTTCTTCCAGTGGTGATCAACACATCTCACCTGCTTCCACCTTCCCCTTCCCACCGTCACGGCCCCATTGCTTAGTTTCAGCCCTCTGCTGGAGCCAGCCTGGAGGAGACAGCAGCTGAAATGTGGTCACTGTGCTGAGCATCTGCATGCTGTTTTGTTTGTTTTTCTGCAGTATAGGGCACTGGTGGCAAACCTAAGGCATGTGTGCTGCCGTGGGCAGGCAGAGCCCTCTCTGTTAGCACATGTGCCAAGTCACCCCAGCATGGCCCCAGCAGCTGAGCATTCAGATCTAATTGCAACATTGGCACTTTGTGACAAATAAGTGGGTTTTGGTTTGCAGCTCGGGCGCTCTGTCTCTAAAAGCTTCGCTGTCACTGCTATAGGGTATGGAACCTATGGCATTCTAGCTAAGCTACACTCCCAGCCCTTTTCATCCTTTTTATTGTTTTTTGGGGGGCAGGGTCTTGTTAAGTTGCCCAAACTCCAATTTATGACCCTCCTGCCTCCTAAGTCACGGTGTGTGCCACCATGCCCAACTCATAATACTAGGATCTTGCAGGATGCTCCCAGGAGCTATGAAGTGGCTCCGTCTTTTTATACATTAACAAAAAAAGAGCCGGAAGAATTGTTCGCCTTCCCCAGGATCTCCCAGCTCAGGAGAGCAAGGATTTAAAGCCTGGCTCTATGCTCGATGACCTGTTCTGACCCTTGCTTCGCTGTCTTGAGCTGTACAGAACAACTCCCCCTTCTTCTCATTCCCCAAATCTTACCTGTCTTGGTCGGTATAGTTTAAGTCCCTCCCCTTTAGGTGGGGATGCTTTGGCAGAGGAAAGACAATGAGTTTTGAGGTGAGGGTGGTGTTGAGACATGGCTGGCTGTGTGGCCAAAGGCACATCAGCTGCCCTCTCTGAACCTCAATTTTTCTCATCCGTAAAACGGACATCTTCACACCAACTGTGTGGATTTATGTCAGAAGCCTGGCCCGGCACAGGAATTGGATCGCTGTTAGATCTGATTCCTCTGCTCTTTAAAATGAACAAAATGACAACAGCCAGTTTTGTGCTTGTCTCCGCCTCTCGGTAGCCACTTTGTCTCCTTTATGTTGCTTATTCTGTAGGACTGGGAACGCCCCGGGCTTGGCCCTGCTGCCTCACATAGAAGCTTTCAAGCACTCCCTGCAGGAGAAAATGGCAGAAGTCGGGATGAGAAATGGCTGGAAATATGATGGCTTCAAGAAATCTTTCCTGATCCAGGAGGTAAGCTCCTCCTAAAGCAAGGAGGGTGGTGACGGGGGAAGCGGCGGTTTACTGGGCAGGGCTTGGAGGCTGCCCGTCTGTCTCCACTTGCAGTCCGGGAGTGTCCAGGGTCTGGATGCTCTTCCCAGGAGGTGCACAGGTGTGGGACGTGGAGTGGGCTTTGTTCCACGGGGAAGCGACTGGAAGTGCATGCCGGGTGGTGAAGTTCACTCGGTTCCCAGGAAGAATCTTCTAAGAATCTTTAGATGCACGAAAACTGGCACTGCCTTGTAACACTGTCTCCAGCCTCTCTACCATTTTGGCTATATAATGACGTAGAATCCAAAGCAGTGGTGCTTGAGGAAGTCCGAGTCTGGCATTATTTTTGCAGATCACCTGTTAGTTTTGAGGTCTTGAAGCTTTTGTCTGCGACTCTCTTTCTCCCAGGGTCAGCCCAAATTTACACGGCAACACTAAGGGCACGCTGGGACCTCCCCAGCCTCCCAAAGACAGCCCTTTCCAGGATGCTGTCGGTGCCTGGTCTCACTGTGCACACGCCTAGTGAGCAGTGTGCAGGAGCCAGGCACTGTGGAAGCTTTTCGAGATGGGGTTGCTCTGTGTAGTTCAGGCTGGCCTTGAACTCACTATGTAGCTCAGGCTGGCCTCAAACTCACAGCGATCCTCCTGCTTCAGCTTCCTGAGTGCTTGAGTGCTGCAGATGTGCGCCACCACACCCATCATGAAGATGCTTAAAACAGAGTTCCTGCCTAGGAGTAGCTTGCAGCTGAGTTGAGCGCTGAGATGACATGGAGACAGCCAGCCATGCATGAGGCGGGGGAAGTGGTGGCTGCACACAAGCTTACGTGCCCTGCCCTTGAAAAAGGAATTGTCACAAATGTTTTGTGTTAATGTGGCTCCTCAGATAAGCGCCATCCTAGGAGGCCTGGAAGACTACATCCTCAGAAAGAAGAGGAAGGTCTACGAGTCTATCACCAGCTCTGTCCAGAGTGACCTGAAGCCCTGCTATGAAGGTGAGCCCGGGGGGCAGTGCCTCCTCTTCCTCCAGGTCTTCCTGTTGTGCCTCTAGCATACTGTCCCACTGCTCCTGTTCCAAGAGTCTGCCCTCCAGTGTGCTCAGTCTGTGGGACATGCTCAGCCTAGACCCTGACCCAGGCGATCGCAGAGCATGGGAAGTGTTTCAGTTACTTTCTCGTTGCTGGGACACAATACTTGACAGCCACAAGTTAGAGGAGGAAAAGTTTATTTTGGTTCACAGTTTGTAGAGCTTCTGTCCATAGTGAGTTGGCTCCAAAGCAGGGTGGCCTGGCAGAGGGGCTCCACAGAGGGCAACCGCAGAGGGCCACAGCAGCTAGGAGGTAGCAGAACTCTAGGGAGTAGGAGGGATGTACATGCATTTGTTTCCAGCCCACACCCCAGTGACCCACCTCTTCCCACCAGGCTTCCCCTCCCACCATCACACCTAGCTATAAACCCATCAGTGAACTGACTGGTGTCACGAACCCATGAACTGGTATCATACACTCATGATCCAGTTCCTCCCCAAAGCCCCACCTATGAGCACATGTAGTCTTGAGGGGACATCTATATATAAATCATAATGGGAAAGACTAATCGGGAGACCCCTTTTTGTGTGTGTGTGGTGCTGGGGATTGAACCCAGAGCCTTCACACTGGGCTCCACCTCTAGCCCTTTTTTATTTCTTATTTTGAGACAAGTTCTTGCTAAATCGCTAAGTTGCCCAGGCTGGGCTCCAACATGCGATCCTCCTGCTTTGGCCTCCCAAAGTGCTGGAGTTACAGTGTGCACCCTCATGCTCATCTGGGAGATCCTCTTTCTCTATCTGCTTTCCAGCTTTGCTGTCTACCCCTTGCCTGGACACCTGCCTCTCCTCTCTCTGCTGTGTCTTGGCCTCTGGCTTTTGTTCTTGCTTTAAGTATTTCTGGCTCCTTCTTGGTTTTGTTTTGGGGGTGATTTTGTTAGCTTTTGCTCGATTCGCTCCTTAGATTCTCTGAATGACAGTTGTTTAAATATTGACTGTTATTTTTACATACGTGTCTAGGTATGTATGTATATGTATGTGTAGACACATATCCAAGCAGGTCCTTCTGTGGTGTGACCGCGCCTATCATTTTGCCAGAGGCAGCTCAGATCACTGGCAAGAAGGCGTGCGAGAGGATGAAGGATGTTATCCGAAGAGGGGTGGAGCGGCAGGTGGCTGAGGGCATGTTTGAAAGGGCTCAGGAAAGGATGCAGCACCAGTTCCAGCTCCTGAAGGTATCTGACATCCACAGTTGGGGGCTGGGTCCCAGGGAGGCTCCCAGGGGAGTGCAGGGAGCAGGTGCAAAAAGTGGAAGCACCTGGAAGCGCTGGGACCTGAGGGCAGCTGGATGCCTTCCGGCCCAGGGCTGGTCTCTGCCATGGAGCTCAGTGTTCTTCTTCCTGGCCCCTGAGTGCTGGCATTGGCTTTCCTCCAGGCTGGGGCTTCCGAAATGCAGCCCTCCAGCTTGCTCCTGCGTCCTTGCTCTCCATGGAGCTGTCAGTAGGCCTCAGCTGGGATATCTTGACAGGCACTGAGCTTGTTGCATGCATTAGCTCATTTAAGCCCAGGAGTCTGTGGAGTAGGTACTGTTGTTGTTCCCATTCTGTGTACAAGCAGACTCAGGCCGAGAAGCAAGTCCAGAGGCCGCACAGCCTGTGAGAGGCAGAGCTGGGCTGTGGGACCAGAAACCTGACTCCTGCATCACCAACCATAGTACAGTCTCAAGACAGATTTCTTTTTCAATGAAGGAAATAACTCATCTACATAAAATGCCAATAAATACACATATAATGGAGTACTACTCTGCTATAAGGAAGGATAAACTTGAGTCATTTATAGGCAGATGGCTGCACTTCGAGACCATAAGTTTAAATGAAATAAACACAAGCTTAAATATCATGTGGTTTGTCTTATAGGAGAAACCCAGACCATAAATAAATAAAAGCATTATCAAAAAGATAGTAGGAAAGAGGGAGATAGATCTTTTAAAAATGGGAGGAGAATGAAGAGAGGGAGAAGGGGGCAGAAGGGGAGAAAAAAAACATTAAGATGTGTTACTTATATGTACCAGTCCCTCCCTGGCCATGTGAAACTCCAAATTTTTCTCTTTTGGTGGAAACTGAGCTGCTTCTCTCTCCCGACCACCTGAGGCAGCTGGCTAGTGGTTGCAATCATCCACCTCTGCCCCAGCCTTCTGGAACATTCTGATCTGCTTTTAACTGTCCCCTTCCCAATTTTAGAAGGTCTCCGTCTCCCCAGTACAAAGCAAAGACACTTCCTCAGGATAGGCTAAGAGCTATCGCATTTCCCAGCGCAGTTCAGCTTCTGTCAATTAACAGATTATTACAGTCTACAAATTCATGCAGGACATGGGCCCAAGTCTGCAGAGCTGTTCTCCACTGAATACAGAGCAATCTCATCTTAAGTCACTCAGAAAAACTGTTGGTGATTAGTGCATTGACCATGCACGAATATATCATAAATCACAGAAATGTAGGTAGCTACAAATGGGCAAGACCCTGGTGCAATTCCATTTCTCAAAACCTTTAAAAAAAAAAGAATTCCAGTTAATTTTTGATTAAAATATTTGAGTTTTAAATAATGTGTGTGGTTTCTTTTTATACACTTTTAATGTTTGAAGATTTACTGTTTTCAAAAAATGACCTCTTATTTAATACGCTTGTGAATTGAAGAATGGGATTATATTCTGCTGAAGGTACTGATTGGTCCCTAGTATATTAACAGCTGCAGGGCTTGTTGCTTTGTTTTTACCGTGTGGTGGAACCATAGTGAGCCACAGTTTGGGGAGCATTGCATCTCCCGGTCTCTGTCTTAAAGTCGAGGAAGCTGAAGCCTCGAGAGCTTAAGTAACCAGTTCAAGGCTACAGCTCTTGGCCTGGCAATGAAGAAAAAGTATGAAGATTTGGAATCAGAAGGTCTGGGTTCAAAACTAGAGTCCACCAGACTAGAGAGAGGAGTCTTGTGTTTTCTAGTAAGAGGTAGGAGTCAGAAGACGGAAGAAAATGGTTTTAGTTGATAAAAGGACTTTGAGTAGCAAGAAGACATTTCTCAGGTGCTGGGGAAGAATAATCTGACCTGTCAGTCAAGGTGTGTTGCACACAGCTGGTGCCCAACAAGCGTCTATCCAGTGACTAAATGCAACAGAGGACAGTGGGGAGGTGACCAGTACTCTCTTCTTTTTCCATCTCTCCAGTTGCTGTATTTGCCTACATACTTCCAGGAAGCCTTATTATTTCCCTATTTCCTCAGTGGGACAGACCCCCACAAAGGTCTTGATAGGAAAGGAGGTGCAAAAACAGGTGGGAGATGGTGGAAATGCTGCCCCGATGGCCCCGAGCCATCCATGTACTCCCAAGTGCCGCATTCTAGGCTTGACTTTGACTCTGGCAACCCCATTCTGTGCCCTCTCCAGCTGGGGGATCGGGTGAGGTGCCTTTCACATGACTCACTTCCCTTGGGCTGTACTTCCCTTGGGCTGTGCTGCCCTAACAGACTGAACATCCTTGTCCCATAGAATGGAATCACGGAGAAGGTGAAGGGCAGTGTGACCACCATGCTGGCCCTCGTGTCATCCCAGGGAGATGGGCTCTACAAGGAACTTGCAGGTAACTACGTACGACTTTTGTATAAACTAGGATGGTCATGCGGTCACCCCTGATGGTGGTTGCTCCTTACTGAATTTAAAGAAATCAAGATAGGAAGAATTTCCAAGGTGGTGGTGGTGGTGGTGGTAACTGCCCTACCCTTTGCGAAGCACCCGACGGAGACCAAGCATCACACTTAGGCTTTGTGGGTGCTGTCTCATGGAATTCTCACATTACCCCTCAAGGATAAAAGTTATTACTCCAGTTTACAGATGCAGAAATACTTAGATTGGGTAGTACACCCAAGGTTTTCTAGCTGGAGAGTGGCAAATTCCAATCTACAATTCTGCCCTGCTGTCTCTGTAAAGCCTTTTTGTAAAGTTGATGCCTCCCGAAAACTCCATTTTCTGGTGGTCGTGAAGAAAACATCTGCTAACCCTGAGGACCTACGAAAGCCAAACCAGCCGCGTGTGCTCTGTGCAGGCAACACTTCCCTTTCCCCCAGGAGCTCCACCAGGCCGCCTGGTGTAAAGTGAGCACCGTAGTCAGCTGGCAAGAGAAGCAACTGGGAAGTGGTTATTCAGGGATGGACACTGAGGAAGCTGGCTCCTGGTGTGGGCTGAAGGGTAGCCAGGCAGATGGAAGAGGCAGTAAGGAGGGCGGCCTTCCAGACGCACAGGGAGACAGAAAGCCTTGCTTCCAACTCCGCTCCTGGTTGCGGCCCCATCGTGGGTCCCACTGTGAGCTCACATAAACTCATCTGGGCCTGGCAAGCCCAGAGGGACTCAGGCATTCGGGAGCATGGCTGGAGCCAACCCCAAGGTCAGTCTGAAGCATCCCTTCAAAGGGACCATGCTGATCTGGGTGCTACAGGAACACAGAGTCCACTGTGTGTGTTTAGATGTAGAGAGGAGCTTGTTTCAGCAGGGCTGCTCGCCCCGTTTTGGAAGCTTGGAGCGTCTGGAATCTGAGGGGTAGGTGAGCAGGCTGGAGACCCCAGAGAGGGCTGCGTCTGGAGCCCAGAGGTGGTCTCTGCAGAGCAGGAAGCATCTGTGGCATGGTGCAGGCTGAAGTTTACCTCTGGGGGCTTCCCTCTCACCAGGGAGGTTGGCCTTTGTTCTTTCCAGGCCTTTGGCTGATGGGGTGAGCCCACCACCCTAGGGAGAGACAGCCACTTTATTTAAGGGCCACTGGTTTAAAAGTAAGTCTCATCCACAAAGGAACATCCTGAATTTTGACCAAGTATCCGGGCACTGTGGTTGAAACAAATTGACACAAAACGAACCATTGTGAGGATGTGTTAGATTGCAGACCATGGGATGAAAACCTGAGATACAGAAAGAGAGCAAGTTTGCCAGAGCGGGGTCTGGAGGAGGAGAGGGAGCAGGGAGGAGAGAGCTGCCTGATATGGGTCTGGCGTGAGCTGCTGTGTGCCGTGCTACGTGTCTGTTCCACCCAAGTCTTCAAGGGTGACCCATGTGGGAGAAACCTTCAAGTGAGAGGGAGAACACGTGGTTTGATTTGGGTTATTTATTTTAAAAAATGGACTGTCTGATCTCCAGACACCATCCCAGATCTGTCTCGTGGGACGAGTGACAGGTTCTTGTCCTGGCGTCCTGGAGACGGTTCTGAGAAGGGCTCTAACTCCCTCTGCAGATGTCAGGAGCGAGTATAAGGAGCTGGAGAAGCTGCACCGAAGCCTGAGGGAGGTCGCTGAGAACGCACTGCTGCGGAGGGGCATGCAAGACTTCCTCCTGAGGATGTCCCCCAGCAAGGCGGCCCCCCAAAATGGAAGGTCAGCGCTTGAGGCTTAACCAGATGATCAGAATTATTTCTGTTTTCTGAAATCTAACGAAGGACATCTCCCAGCTGTTTGGACTCCTTTAATACACAGTATAAACCCAGGATATTGTTGCTTCTGGCAAAATTTTATTTTACAGCCCCTGTTCTAAGTTATCTTGAATCCCTAATGGAGTTCTAAAGTTGTAAGGACAAGAAAACTTATGCTTCATGGAAGACAAATATCTAAATGGTGAAAAACCTAGATATTATGGGAAAAAATTGCAAAAGAAAGCAATTTCTTTTAGAAAGGACCCAGTTCCTTTTAGAAACGATCCAGTTCTATTTCCTACTTTAACAGCAATGAGACTTTTGGGCAGGAGAAATTTTGACATGAGAAAAATAGGAGTTTGGGAGCCCGACCAGACCTGGCCTTGGCAACTTTCAGCTGTGTCATCTGAGACTTGTGCCTCGCAGACGTTTTGTTCTCAGGATCTAAACCTTCAAGCACCCTAAGAAGCTTGTGTCCGTGTGAATTATATACACTGACATTTACTGCAAATATTAAAACAGAAAAATTTAGGTGTCTATATGTTAATTCAATTCAAAGGAACAATAAACCTATAACAATTTAATATAAAGAAAATGTTTTTATTTTTAAAAAGCTGTTTTCCAAAAGAAATTTAGTGGGAAGAGTGACATTATTTTGCACTTCTGCACATTTCTTTATTCTCTGGCTTAATAGAAGACAACTGGCTACTTATTTCTGTTCCTACACACAGTCTGCGATAGTATGTCTTTTTCTCTGATGTAGATTAAGAGAAGTGTATCATACAGATACATGGTTGAAATGCAAGCAACTGTTTTTAATAGCCCTTTTAAGCGAATTATTGGATATTCTTTTTTGATACTACAATCTTGAAAAATAGTTTCTTAAAAGTTAGTTGCAGTGTGGAACTTGAAACCACATCAGTGGATTTGTTTTCAAACCCTGTTCGTTTAAAATCCATTGGCTTATCTTGTACTTTGAGTGGATTTTTTTAAACCCAAGGCATGATTTTATGGCATCTGGAATTGATCATTTTGAAAATATTTGTTTACCAAGTTAAGCAGATATTCCAAATGTTGACACATTTCATTGTACAGTACCACAAATGATATTTGTTAAAATATTGAAGTACTACAGAGCTGTCAAGCTCATGGTAGGAAATACAAGTTTTTAAAAATCTAAGTTTTTCCTTAAAAGCTCATCTTATCATTAGCAACAAATACTGTCGCTGTTTTCTTTGAAGTGAAAGGTTCATTTTCAAAAAAATGTCTACCCTATAACCCCATGTGATTAGCTGTAGTTTGTCAGTTTTTATTTCAAGTAAAAACGATGCTCAAAAAAAAAGTATCAAATTCAGCTTGCAACTCAGTCACACAATGACTTGGGAGTCAGAATTGCTTTAATTGCATCTTCTATTTTGTTGCATAGAATAATAAAGTGTCATCTGTGTAAGGGCTAAGAATTAGAATTAATACGTGATTCTGTTTTATTAAGAAAATTCTTAAGTGGAGTCAGCTTTTTAAAGATTCCAAGTACAGGAAAGTGAAAAATGCAATAGTCACAAGAGTAGTTTGGTGCCACTCCCTTTGCTGCTTTTACACTTTAGTGCACGGATCAACACGGTTAGAAAGTGACTCTCCTCCTGGCCTTTGTCACAGAATTTACGTCACATGTTATGTTATATAATATTACATGCAATTATATACTACTAGTTACATAATATTACTTGAAGATAGAGTGTTATAAGGATATAGATTATAACCCTAGAGCAACCACTAGAAAAACAAGATATATCTGGTAAGCCACTAAAAGAGAGAATATGGAGTATTAAAATATTCAAATAATCCAAAAACAGCAAGGAAAATGGAGAAAAGGAACAAATATCAGAAGGTACAAATAGTAAACAAATAGATGGTAGTTTTAAACCGATCATATAAATAATTATATTAAATGTCAGTGGTCTAATTCATAGGCAGAGATTATCAAATTAGATTTTTAAAAAGTATACCCCAACTATATGTTGTCTATAGGAAATCCAATTTACATGGGAAGACACAAAGAGGTTATAAGCAAAAAAAACCCAAAAGACATATATAAAGTTTCTATATTAATATCAGACCAACACAATGAATGTAATCATTATGTACTGCAAACATGGATTAATAAAAATTTAAAATTTTGAAAAAATGGTAACAAAATTCACCCTAAAAAAATTACACCAAATAAATTTCAGAGCAAGGAATATTATCAGGGATAAAAAGGGTCATTGCATAGTAATAAAGTGGTTAATTCATCAAGAGAACTCAATAATCCTACTTATGCATCTGATAAAGTTTCAAAACACAGAAAGAAAAGCTAACAGAACTCAAGGGAGAAATATCCAAATACACAGTGATAATTGGAAATTTCAACCCCCTCTCTCGATAATTGATAGAACAAGTAGAGAATCATAGTAAGAATACAGAAGGCTTGAACAACATATGAACCAACTTTACAACTGAGATTTATTCAACACCATTTGTCAGAATACACACTTATTTCTTTTTTCATGATATAAAGTTTTTATTGGTATGATGGGCAGTTCAAGTTATTCCACCATTATTTATTCCATATCTTTTCCATTCAAACACTAAATGTCAAGAATCATGCCTTATGTATTTCAGTAGTCATTACAGCAGATAAAATTGCATGCATTCATTCATTCAGCAGTCATTGACTCTAAGCACACTAATTTCTAGTGGAGGAAACATTTACCAAGACAGATCGTATCCTAAATCGTAAACTAAATCTTATTAAATTTAAAAAGATGTAAACCACGCAAAGTGTCTCTGACCACAATGGAATTAAATTAGAAATCAGTGACAGGAGTCTCAAAAATCTCCCAATAATTGGAAACTAAATGGTACACTTCTACGTAACCTGTGGGCCAGGTGAGGGTTGTGGACTAATCTTGTTGGATTTCTCTGTCCCTTCCAAATCTTATTTTTGCCTAATTAAAGTTGCCCAATTGCTATCAGAAATCAAGGACTTAACTCCAGCCAAAGCTTAGGAAATGGGTCAGTTTGGTTAGTGCCAGAAGTCCACGCAGGAGCTGTCAGGCAGGAGGAGACACCTCCGTCACAGGGAGCAAGCAGCAGGGAAGAAGCTGGGCTGAGTCTTGATTCCTGGCACAGACTAAATCCAGGAGGGTGGTTCAGACTGATGCAGTCAAAAAAGGAAAACTTTAAATACAAGGTTGGAGTCGAGAAGATTCAGAAAAAGATCACAGGAAATCCAAGAGTGAGCGCCACTGGTTCCGGAAGTCAGTCTCTGTGTTGCCCAGTCTGCATCAGGGGCTCAGCATGGGCTGTTCAGGAGAGGGGAGCCTGGCTAGGAGAGGCAGGGTGCAAGGTCAGGGCTCAGGAAGCACCTGGACCCCACAGGGCACCAGGAGAGAAAACGCAGCACACGGAAGACTGGGAGGGGACAGGGGTGTTTTGAAACATGACTGAATGACTACACGTTCATTTTCATATATACATGTACTATCATTTATTTAGCCATTTATTATTATTATTTATTTAGCAATTATCCTAACTTTGGATAGTTAGATGATACTGTTTTCTCCATTGTAAGTAGCACTGGTGAGACTATTCTTCTTCTTTTTTTTCTTTTTTGGTGCCAGGGATCTAACTCAGGGACTTGTGTTTGCAAGGCAAGTACTCGAACCACTAAGCTAAATCCCCAGCCCCGAGACTATTCTTCTATATAAATTTATACGATATTTTTTCCTTAGGATAAACTTTTAAGAATTCTGTTACAAGGTGCATCAGTCAGCTTTCTGTCACTGTAACAAACACCCAAGACAATCAGCTTAAGAGAAAAAGGTGTATTTTGGCTCACAGTTTTGGAGATTCTAGCCTGTGATGAGGCAGACACAGTGCTTTTAGCTCTGGTGGGGAGGGGGGCACATAGCACATCATGGTGGGAGTATGTGGTTGATCAAAGCTGTTCCCTTTGTTCCAGGGAACAAGAAAAACAAAAAAGAAACAGAAGTCCTCTGATCCCCTTTGAGCATGGTTCCCAATGAACTAAAGTTCTCTCACTAGACCCAGCTCTTAAAGGGTCGGCCACCTTCCAATAGAACCACCCTGGAGAGCAAGCCTTTACCAGAGACTTTTGGGGCACATTCCAAATCCAAATGACAGCACAGGTATAAGAGCATTTAACACTTTTTAAGAAACACTGATCACCTAATAGTAGGGAGGAGAGTTCCTATGTCACCAATCCCTGAGCATAAATGAGTCCAGTATTATCTTCTGCAATAGATTGGAGTTTTAAAAGTATCATCTTGTACTGCTGGGATTGTTACCAGTGGTGAATATGTTTTGTGTTTATTTGAATTTCTTTTATTTAAGTGTTCCCTTTTTGGTCTTTTCTTTGATTCTCCATCATTTCCTTTCTTTTCCTTTGAAAGAATCTCAAACTTCCAGAAAAATAGCAATAATAGTAAGCAGAACTCCCAGGTATATGGTATCTACTTGTTAGCATCTTACCACATTTGCTTTGCTTTTTCATTCATGTGTATATGTATGTGCATGTATTGTGTGTGTTTGTGTATACTTTTTCCAAAAATTTCAAAGTAGGTTGCATATGCCATGTCCCTTTACCATTAATATTTTAGTGAATTCCTTCACCTAATCTTAGTTCAACAATAGATTCAGGAGATCAGTGCTGATACAATACTACCATCTTATCTACAATCTGCATTCAGATGTCATGAATTACATACACCCTATATGACAGCCAGTATCCAACCCAGGATCATGTATTACATTTATTTGTCACATATCTAATACCTTTAATCAACCTTTTTGTTTGTCTTTTATAACCATTGGCATTTTTTGAGAAATACAGGCCAGCTGTTTTGTAGCATTTGAGTTTGTTTAATGTCTCTTCCATGATTAGGGTGAGAACACACATTTTTGGCTAAAACAACCACGGAAGCGCCCCATCTCTTTTGAGTGAAAAAGTGGGAATCTGCTGCTGATAGCTGTATTAGACATGGAAACCCAACAGGTAGTCTGGCCTTTGGGTTAGTGTGTAGAACAGAGAGATTGAGGTCCACCGTAAGCTACTCTCCCAGGCTTTTATGCCTGAGATGTCCCCTGTCCGTGGCTGCCAGTGTCCGAGGTGGTACTGCCAAAGACATTTTTAAACTGTGGTAGAGGGAACAGAAGGCAGCTGAGCCTTAACTGCATTTCAGGATGCAAATGCTTTCCATCTCAGGCTTGTCCCGCTCGCTGGACGGACTGAAGTACTGAGGGCCGGGCCGGGGGATTGACCCTCCAGCCTCAGACTTTCAGGGGTTCCCTTCTCCGGACACCCCCTACCGCTCCCCATCGTGACCTCCCTCATCCTAACTGCACTCTGCAGCTACCCAGGAGCTCTCCTGCCCTCTTCGAAGAGTTCCACCCTTGCCCACCTCGCCCACCTCGCCCACCTTGCAGCGGAAAGCTCCAGAGCTCAGGCAGCCGCTGAAAAAGTGGAGGACACCCTGCCTGTCCTGATCTGCCACTGCTGAAGTGGAAACCGGGCCTGAGGCCACTTCAGCAGCTCCACCAGCAGACACTGCAGCCTTGCAAGTCACCTGTGAGTGATCTCATCCCTCCCAGATCGCACACGGGGAGCGCGCGCTCCACACTTCAGCGTGGTTGTGTCCATGCACGTCGCTGTCCTGCCCTGGGCTGTCACCACGAAAGCCGCTGATTTAGCAGAGGCAGGCTCTGTCTCTCCCATCGCAGTGTTACCTGCCAGCAGCTCTTTCTGCTCCTTGGTCTGTCCCTAGGGACGTGCCACTCTTACCCTGCCACACACAGTCATCACAAATGGTGGCTCTTACTTGCTCACAATGTTAATTTATAACCCACAAGAGCAGGGAAGTGACCATTTGAGAATTCACATCATCTAAACTGGAGTAATAAAATCAATGAGTTGGTAATTGTAATAAAAGGAAAAATAAATACATGCCAATCAAACACTTAAGAAGAAGCTATATAGAGAAACAACAACCCACGACTTTCTGGTACCACATGACATAAGGGAACATGGTATTTGTGAAATATGTCATTACCTTACACAGCCACCAGGAAATGAGGTGTTATTACATTATTATTATTATTTTGCTTGTTCACTGAGACAGGGTCTCACTATGTGGTTCAGGCTGGCCTTGAACTCACTACAGAGCCCAGGCTGACCTTGAAATTGTGTGATCCTCCTGCCTCAGCCTCCCAAGTGCTGGGATCACAGGAATGTGGCACCCCACCCAGCAGGCGCTATTACATTATCATCATCTACCAGCATCACATTCCCATGACGGTTATATCGTTGGAAGGGGAGCTCTGCTTCTTGGTTTTCCGGAAAGCATTATACCATGTGCATTTGGGGTTATTAGCTGCCCTTTGTTGCCCTTTCGTTTCTCTTCCATTTCTTCCCACCCTGATTGAATCAGACAGAGTCGCATGAATGTGCATCTGCTTACTTTCGTCTGTCAACATCCCTTGTTATAACCCAGGACTCTCCCCACCCTCCACTGAACAGCCTAATGTGATTAGGGACCTGGAGAAAATGGACAACAACCCGTGACATCTGGCTCTGGGCGCGCTGTATCAGAAAAGCCACTTGAGATCTCTATTTTAAAACCTTGCCACAGAATCTCTATAAAATATCTTCCATTTATGCTTCCCCCTGGAAGAAAACATGAGTTGTTGCTGTTGGAAGGGAGACAGTTACATGACTGTGACCTTTTCCTTCAGACTTCACTGTGGGGGAAATGGTGGGGTGGCCTGAAGCTGGAAGAAGGGAAGAGCCGCGTTGGCCAGGAGGGAGGAAGCTGTTGACCGCTGTCTGCAGACAGCCCAAGACCCAGGCCCCTTCTTCCCTGAGCCTCTCTCTCTCTCTCTCTCTCTGCTTCTCTCCCTTCTTCCCCCTCTCAGAGCAACTACCAGTGTCCTTATAAAGCATAAGTGATGCCAATTAAGGCTTGTACTTACCCGTGTCTTTTTTATATCTTACTGAGACTGTTCGGTTTGTCCCTCTCTCTCTCTTTTTTTTTTTAATCCCACGACCTTTACACTGAGCTACATCCTCAGTCCTTTTTCATTTTTCATTTTTGAGACAGAGCTTTGCTAAGCCACCGGCTTCAATCTTGGATTCTTCCTGCCACAGCCTCTCAGAGGATTACAGGCAAGAGCCAACATGCCTGGCTAGTTTGTGTCTTTTCAAAAATGGCATTCATTTGCACTATCTGGGTGGATATTATGACATAGTCTTTGTCCTCCATTGCACTTTTAAGTTTTTTGCTGCTACTTTTATTTTTTTTTTTAATTTGAGATGACGTGGGGGTCACAGGTATGCATGACCATGCCTGGCTCCACTGCACTTTTGAATCACCTGGGGAGCCCAAGCGGATCCTGTTCTGCACAGGGATTAATTAGAGTCTGTGGAAATTGAACTCAGGCATCAAATGTGTTTGTTGTTGTTTTTAATCACTGCTTTCTGGTAGCACAGGTCAGAGCTGGCTTCTGTGCTTTGGGATCCAGCATCCTAGCACACAGGAGAGGTCTGCCGCAGTCAGCAGCACACGTGCAGGTGTCAGAGTGTGGTTAAGTGTGCAAGTCTGGAAGTGGGGAGATGGCAGCATCTTCATGATCACAGGCGCTTCGTTGGAGAGAAGAGAGGGCAGTGTGACCATGAACAAGAGGCACCAAAGGAAGCAGGGACAGAGAAAAGCCTGGTGGGGCTTCCTTCAGGCCTCTTAATCTGGTGCTCCTATTTCATGGCTCAAAATCTGCCCTCCAAGGTCAGTCCCAGAGCAGATCTCAGCAGGGGAGGGGAGAGTGGGCCTTGCGTGGCTTCTTAGGGAGCAGAGTGAGGCAGAGAGAGAGGGAAGGAGAGGCCTTTACCTCACAGGTGCTGCCAGAAGCAGGGAGACCCTCCTACTGCCCCATTCTCATTCCTGCCCCACCCCAAAGCTGGACCCACTGAATGGGTTCCCCTTAGCTAGTTCCCAACTTCAGACCCAATCAGCTCAAAGATCTGCTGTGGTTGATGGCTCCTATGGACACTGAGTGATTCCCAGGTAGCTGGGGGTATGGGGGACAGGCATGGGACAGAGGTCCTGGGTGAGGCCCAGCCACTGTGGACAGTCAGCAAGACACCCTTTCTGACTCACATGTGTGGGAGCAGGTGGCACCCCTAGAGACAGACGTCCTTCAGGGCCAGGAAAGAGAGCCCTTCCCCACTAGGAGAGCCTATGGTTTAGATCTAGAATGTGCCCCCAAAGCCTCATGTGTTCAGTGGTGGAGCTTTCGGAAGGGGATTGGATCATGGGGTGCTGTATTCATCAGTGTATTAGTCCATTGATGAGTTCATGGCTGTGGTGGACTTAATGTGGTCAATTTGAGCCAGAACGCCCAGCTGGACTGAGTTGGTGTGATGCTGGGCGTAGAGGATCCACCTGAGGGTTGTTGCTGATGCAACATAAGGCAGAGTGGGAGCCGAAGCTAGTTGGCGGGCTGTTTCCCAGGAGAAGCTCTGCTGTGGCTGGTTCTCCTGAAGGGAACTCGGCTGTTCTCATCGAGGAAGGAGCTTGGGGCCT
>PVJO010014274.1:0-48841 GCA_004026905.1 Hystrix cristata
GTGCACTACTAGGCCAGGCCCTAGTAGCTTTGTATAAATTTTTCACTTGTTAAATATTCTCTTCAGTTGAGTATTACTGCTATTTTAATTTCAGCCATTCTAATAAATGGTGTAGTGATCCTGCGCCAAAGTTTTAATTTGCATATCCCAAAGGCTAAGAATGTACATTTTAAAAATTTATCTATTTGCTATCTTTACATTTGATAATATGCCTTTTCAAAACTTGGTCAATTTTGAATTGTCTTTTTGAAACTTGGATTTTGAGTGTTCTTTATATATCCTAAATATAAGTTCTTTGTCGATGTGTTGCTTGAAACAGTTGTCTAGGCATAAGATTTGCACTCTATCATTTTAAGTGTGTTTTGCAGAGAATTTTTAAAAATAAATGGAATGCAATCCATCAATTTTCTTTCTTCTATGGAGTATAATTTTGGGGTCAAGCCTAAGCATTTTTTGTCTAATCATAGGTCAAGAAGGTTTTTGTCTATATTTTTTCTAAATGATTTGTAGTTTTAGGTGTCAAGTTTGAATCAATAAGCTAAATTGAGATAACATTTTTACAAAGTGTAAAGGTTGTGTCTAACTTTCTTTTTTTCCACATGGAGGGCCAATCCACCCAACTCTTATGTTGAAAAGACCATTGTTTCCAGTGAGAAACCTATTATCATGAGACATTTATAGATATTTCTCTGAATTTTCAGAGTGAGTATTCTCTGAAAGCAATTAAGGAAGAAAATTATAGCCTATCTTAAGGCATCCATTTTCAGACTGCCTTCTTTTATTTGTCTGGTCCTACTGTTCTGACCTGTGTCATATATATATATATTTTTGCCTGAAGAATATCCTGTAATATTTCTTTTACAGCCAATCTGCTAGCTATCGGTTGCCTCTGGTTTTTTTTAAATTTTTCTGATAAAGATTTTTCTTTCATTTTTAAAGAATATTTTCTCTGAATACAAAATTTCTGACTTTTAGTATTGTCTTTTACAATATTAAAGATTAAATTCTAGTGTCTTTTACTCACTGGCTTTTAGTTAGCATCACATTGGCTCATCTGTAGGTAAAAGGCACACTCTGAACCCTCCAGCTGCCTTTTTGGCTTTCTGTATGCATTTTCCCCTCAGTGCTTGGATTACAATATAGCTGGGTGTCACTTTTGTTTGTTTGTTTCGTCTTTGCATGTGTGCGTGTGATCTGTTCTTGGATGTGACTTGCTGTCTAAGCAATTTTGTGATTTTATTTTGGTATTTAAATCTTCAAATACTTCCGCTGCTTTTTTACTTCTTCACTGCTCTTCTCAATGAAAGAAAGTTCATCGATTCTTTCTTTGGCTTTTTCAAGTATTTAGATGTACTATTGGAAAATATTTTTTATTTTTTGCTGCTGTTTTGATTTCTACATTTTAAAACATTCTTATAATTTTCATCTCTCTAACACTATTAGCCATCTGGTTGTGTATGGCCTGCCTTAAATATTTTAAACATATCTCTGCTAATCTTAATGTCTATCTTGTGTCTGGTTATGGTTTAGATCTTTGCTTCATCTCCTCACATCATGGTCTTTATTGTCTTCTTGCTATGCCTTGTAATTTTTTTTTAAACCGGGATACATTTCCATGGGGTAGCAGATACTGCAGGAGACAGGATGTGGAGTTCTGTAGCTTCTGCCCAGATAGACAGTTTTTCTGTGGCCACCTGCACGTGGCTGATTCCTAGACCTCAAAGTTTTTAGATTACTTCACTTTTTCTTTCCAGTGGGGGAGTGAAGACTTCCGCTATCTCTTTACATATTTGAGCTAAAATTAGGAGTGATTGGAAAAGTTTTTTTAATATTTCAATTTATACTATCATTGGATAGTATGATATTTTCTTTGCAATCTTAAATAAAAATAGCTTAAATAAACCTAGAGTTCCTTTCTTATTTACAAACATGTCATTTCATACATATTAAAGTCCATAAATAATTTGAGGTTATTTTCCCTTCAGGTACTATTAGGATATTTCAGTGTCTTATGAATTACTGAATAATAAAAATATACATAAATCTTTATAAACTCAGATTATTAAACAATTCTAAAGTACAAATTGTTAAAAAAAATAGGAAAAGATTAGATTGTTGATGACAGCACTAGGAACCTCAATTTTGTGAGTAATGATCAGTGTTTGTGTTACAATTTGTCATCAAAGAACATAATTACATTCTTGCTTTTCCTTAAAATTTAGAAAACAACACATTTTAGGTTTGACAACTTTTCAAGGCTGATAACTTTCAACGTGATTTAGAAGCTCGCTGAAGTTGACTTTATTGTTTTTTTTTAATCTATCTTTAATGACAAGCATCATGGAGAATTTGTAATGATGCTAGAAACTGATAACTTTTGTTCAAAGACATTGAGATTTCTTGATCAGAAAATATTTTTGAGTGGATTTGGTTTTCTCCAAAGATTTCTTGTATAGAAATTCATAGATTTGAATGATGAATTCTTGTTTATCTTAATGACAGTAAGTATCAAAGATTTCTGCCTCTGTAATTTCAGTTAAACAATCTGAAACTGTCAATAATGTGCTCCTGTAAAAGGGTGATGACGGTTTCACTAAAAAAGAGCACGTCACAGCAAGAACAAATCTTCTTGTAGGAGAAAACTTAATACTTACCATGAGTTTTGTTTAATTTCCTTAAAGCAAAGTAGAATAAGACCCCACTAAAAAAAACAAATTTTATGAGTACGATGAGTCCGTGCTTTGGGTGATATACAGTCTAATTTGTGCATCCTCATCTACATTTATATGTTGAAATAATAACTGCCAGACCTGGGAATGGGCCTGTATGTAGAGATACCACGGGCCCCTGAAAAAGGTAATTATGGATGAACAAGGTCCTTAGGGTGAGCCCTTGTCCAATATGATTTGTTTCCTTCTAAGATGTCACCAAAACTATGACAAAATAAAGTGGTGCTGTTTGAGCTACATAGCCTCTTGAACTTTGTTATAGCAGCCCTAGCAAACTAATACAAGTGATGGCAGATAATTAATTTCGAATTACAGTACAGAATCTGAATGAGACCCCACCTAAGTCACATTGGAAACCATTCTCGGTTCCATTAATTTCATGAAAATTATTATGAATAAACCAAAGAAAAAGAATAAGAATCATCATCAAGAATGTGGAATGGGAAATTTGAAAGAAGCCGCAGAATGTGTGAACTTTGAAACTATCACTTTTTTAGTTTTTACTTTGATAATTTGTAAATTATAAGTGTTGGCATTAAGCACTAACTCATTGTTACTAGTTATTCATATCCAAGGAACTCGATAGTCAGTTTAGAATAGCAGCGGGACATACTATGTGCAGACACCAGGCTGCCACATTTCCCCCTATGATCATACGTTTAGATATTATGACAAAATCACCCTATTTTACTGGCATCTATGTATCCTATCTAGTTTCTCTGTGAACAATTTTCCACATTGGCAATAAATATTGGTAAGATTAATGTAATTAAATCATGAAGGAGAGGATTATTTGAAGACTAGAATGTACCACCCACACTGCAGTGGGTCCAAGGGAAATGACAGGTGGAAAAGAAACCGAGCAGCTGACGAATAGTGTGTTTATCTCCTGTTGACAGGAGGCGGCTCAGGGGAAGGCAGGTGGCATTTTAATATCATCATAAAAACACACTGGTAGTTGACCACATTAATAGTTTAATGCTATGTGCTATTTTATTACAAAAATAAAAATACTTGGTGGGTTACTTCTGGTCAAAATTTTTGGAGGGTATATAAGCTTTAAATCTCTGGTGTGGATCCCTGGAAAATTTCATATAAGTTTTAATTATCTCAGTATAGAATAGAAAAGTTTTAAATGCTTCCTGATGTTTCAGCTAACACCATCGTGCATTTAGAGACCTTGTCTATCAACCTGGGACAGAGAAACAATGTCCAAAAAAGAACGTAAGGTATCAATCACATTTTCCCCAGATTTCTCTGAACTTTGCTTGGGTTTCTTGATTTTTACATAGTTGAATGGTTGCCACCCTTGATTGTATGACGCCGACTCAGATTTTTATATCAGACACTGATGATCATATTAATTCAGCAATGTGTAAAACCATAATCCCAACACCGATGGAGCCCCATCCACTCCCATACCTTCCTGCGCAACAGTGCGAACTGTGCTACTTATGAAGGGGGGCCCTTCACCACCATGATCCCAACATGTAAAAACACTGGAGTTAGTACTTTAAGTAGAAAACCTGCAAATCCAAATGCTACTATGAGCTACTATTATAATTACAGTTCCATAATCCCTCATCTGGAAGCATCGAGGCGAGAGGTGATTTGGATTTTAGATATGTAGTATAATCAAAAACTACAGTGAATATTTGAATTAAGAAGAACTTATTACAGTAAAACGCACGTTGCCATTAATCCACCTCAAAATACTCCTCCTTGCTGCAAATACACTCGTCCCATCAATTTGTCACTTTCTGCAGCACTTCTGGACGTCCTCTTTCCTGAGTGTCTTTAGTTGCATTTTCATGGCTGTCTTGAGGTCCTGAATTGATTCAGAATGATTAACTTTTATGGTCCTTTTTGAGATCTGGGAGGAGCCGAAAGTTACAGATGAATAAAATGGGTGAGGACACACCATAATGTTTTTATGTAACAGAAACTGCCATAAATTTCTGCAGAAAGTGGCAAGAACACGGGGACAAGCGTGTGCAAAACAACAGGGAGTATTTTCAGGGTGTCCTCATCAATATGGTATTTTACTATAAAAAGTTTTAAATTTAAATATTCACTGTATATTTTGACTAGAGTTGGAATGGAGACATCAGTTAGAAATTACAAATTATAGATGTAGTAGAATTGAAGGTAAAACTCAAAATATTTATATTTCTTAAGTGAGACAAATGAGTATTCACACAGAATTTCACACATTGATACGAAAATATGCTCAATTCTCAGTTCAGACTGTGTTACCGAATGAACTGAAAAACAAAGTTTTCATTTTTCATACCTTTTTGATTACATCATAATAAATGAAGAATTATTCAACTATGTTATCCTAATTAGTTCTCCACATTTATAAATAATATACAATAGTCACATTATTAGTAAATAATAATAAAAGTCTTTGAAATAACTTTTCAAAGAGTCTTCAGTTTCCTGTTTTAAATTTACCTGATTTTTTTTTCTGCCACTATGGAGTTGCCATCTGATTATTTATGTACCACCACACACATTTAATTAAGTGCATCAACTCTTCAATCCTATGACTTCCTCTGTCTTTCTTTGTTCTTTGTTAAAATACATACTCAAGCAATTTTATTTTCAAGACAGATATATGAGAGGAAGAGTGAATGCTCTTGCAAGAATGAAAATATTTTTAATTTTTTGTATATATAATTCATATTTTGGTTGAGTAAAAACTTCTGTGTTCAAAGTCACTTCCTATCAGAAGTTTAAAGATACTGCTCTGCTGAGCTTTGAACTTGGTACTGCTGATGGGTTCTTTGATGATAGCTGGGTTTTATTTCTTTGACTATAACCTAATTCTCCATTTGAAAGCCCTTGGTATCTTGTCTTTATTTTTTATTCTTTGAAATTTCAACATGATACGCTAAGATGGTAGTCCTTTTTCTCCCTTACTTATCCTGTTCATTACCTGACAGAATCTTTCATTATCAGTAATTTTATCAGGGTTTAAGCTTTTCTGAAGCTTTCTTATCAAAGTCTTTGTCTATATTTCCTATTCTTTTTTACAGTTTCATTGGTTTACAGTTTTCTTGTTTTAAAATGCAATATTTTCTTACATGTTTCTATATAAAGATGTTTAAATTTTTTGAAAGTATGTTTTTCCTTTACTATATCTGCTTTTATTTTTATTTCTTAAAATTTTCTAGTACTGCTTGTGTTGTTTTTTGATCTTGAGTTTTCTCTTTCATTCTGTACATGTCACTGCAATGTCTTTTGATTTCTTGTTCGACTGAGACAGTCACTGATACCAGTGCTCAAGTCCTCATGGTCCTCGTTCAGCATGTTAGTTCATCAAACTATACACCAACAAAAAGGAGAGGCTAAATTTAAAATTAGGCATTCTGGCTTTCCAGTTTACCCAGATAGAGGCACATGAAGTTGGACGCCCCTTCTCCGGTTCTTGTGGGATCACTCCTCTGTCAAAGCCTGAATCAGAGTGTAGGAATGTGTTGTTTTTCTGCTGCTGCAAACAAAATACTTTGTATTTAACCATTTCAAAAAATGCATTCAGTTCACTAACTCTGTACTTCAGAAATATGGGCATGACTCATCTAGATTCTCTGTCAGCTTCTCACAAAGTAAAAACCAAGTTGATGGCTGGTCTGCATCCCATCTGCAGATTAGTATGCTCTCCCTTGCATGTGTGGTTGGGGCCAAATCCAGTTCCTGGTGATTTTCACAGTCAGGTATTTTCCTCTTGCTGTATGACAGTCAAGACCACTCTTAGCTCAAAGAAGCTCCCTGCATTTCTTGGCTTCTCTCTTCAAAGGCAGAAAAGAACAATCTCTTATGTTAAATACTGATTGTGTTTGAATCTCTTTTTTGGGGAGAGTTCAGTCTTATAAAATGTTCACTCAGACCCTTTATATTAAAGCCACCTGATTAGAACATCTAATATATCTGCAGAATTCCTGTTCAGTAGCATCTAGACCAGAGGTGGAAGAAACGCTGCCTATGCCAGGGGTGAGACTCTCCACCATATGAAGTTTTGCAGGGGCAGTGAATTGAGTTCTCTACCCTTTACTTCCCTCACACTGTGTTCCTGCCACGAGTTCTCAGCACAGCCACCCTTCTAATACACAGGAGATGAGGTTCTCTTCCAAACTCTCCATAGAGACTTACTGGATTGATGAGCTTCTCCCTCAAATTCACATCCATCTGGAGATTTATAATGTGAACTGACTTGGAAAAAGAATCTTTGTTGATATAATGAATGAAAATGAGGTCACACTGGATTAAGGTGTGTCCTAATCTAATGACTGGCATCCTTATAAGTAGAGAGTAGTGCCACTGAGGCTAGGGAGAGGCAAGACAGGATGCTTCCTTACATTTTTAAGAAATTATAACCTTGCCAATGCCTTAGTTTCAGATTTACAGTCTCTAAAATGGTGAAAGAATACATTTTTATTGTTTTAAACCACCTAGTTGCTGGTACATTGAAGTTCATGCTTATGATATGTGGATTTTGGGATAAACTAATGCATCCTTTTCTATCAATAGTCTGTCCCTCATCACTCTGGATCCGAACCTGGAAATTGCTTGCTACAATGAGCCAGGGTGCATCTCTACACTCTTGGTGTTGGCCAGGGCTTTCCCTAGAAACAGAATCAGTAAGATATCTATCTCCATGTATCTATCTATGTATATATCTATCAATCAATCATCTGTCCTCTATTTTAAGTTAGTGGCTCACATAAACTTGGTAATTATCAAATGTCCATATTTTACGTAGTAAAGTGGCAGGCTGGAAATCCAGGAAAGAATTGATGTTTCAGCTCAAATGTAAAGATAGTCTGACAACATAATTTTTTTTTTTTATTCAAAGGACTTCAGTTTCTTTTCCCTTAGGCCTTTAAATGATTCTGTGAGGCCCACCTACTTTATTGGTAATAATCTGCTTTACCCAAATGCTTCTGATTTATATAATTTCATCTAAAACATAACCTTCGCAGGGACATCTGTGCTAGTGTTTTGCCAATGGGTGTACATCATGGGCCAAGTGTGTCGGCACATGCAATTAACTGTAACAACCAGCAGTGGAATTCTTCTGCCTCATGGTTGGCGAGTCACTCAAAACCAGAAATCCATCATTCCAGGTTCTGACTGTGTTACTTAAATAAGTGAAAATATGGTTATAGTAGTTATTTCAGTTAATAATCAGTTTTTTAAAATTTCAGATATTTAATATTCTTTTTTACCCTTTAAGATATATATAATTAATCCAAAAAGTGCCACAATAAAATATGTTTAATCTTGGAAGGGATATCATAGCTATTTATTTTAGTCCTCATTTCACAAATGGAGTAAGTTTGATTTTTAAGAGATAAGCTTTCAATGTTATTACTTTCCTCAGGGCTTCTCATTGTCCAATTATTTACTCCAGCGTGACAACTAGTAAAATCAATGGCTTACTGTGGCTAAGTAAGCTCTGTTTAACACTTATGCTACGTCTGATATGATCTTCATTGTTACTTTGGTTAGAGGATAAAAATATATGCATGTATTATAAGAAATATGTTAACATTTTTCTGGCCAATTCTAGTTATTTCTTTAGGATAGTTTTCTTCTCATTTCAACTTCCTTCATTGATTGAGAATTACTGAATTGTATCATCAAGTTTTTCTAAATAGCATTAAATCATAATTGGTGGAAGACTCCTGTATCTGTTCACTTTGATTAAATCCAACCACTGCTGCAAGTGATTTTAACAGCACCCTATAGTCAACAAAAAGTTACTGGGATTTTCATTGATATTTAACAAAAAAAGCATTGATCATGTCAAAATGTAGACAGAAAAAAAGATAATTTTATTTTTGAAAGTAATGATAAAATCAAAGAATTATTTAATATTTAAGACAATAATTTGAAATTACAAAATATTAGATAAATTTCCTATGAGAAAAATATCAAATTCAGAAATAATTTTTTTTAATTAAATAGAGAAACATTAACTGGGTTTGCTCTATCATGCATGGTTGCAAAATAAAATTCTTAATGTGTAATGGCAGACTTGGTATATTTTTTCTGTGCTTTAGATTATTGCACAGTTAACAATATTACCGTATTTGTGTTGTTTTAAATTTCACACGAAATAACGTATTTTAACAAACTATTATCCAATAATTATATTAATAAGTACTTATTTGAAAATATATGGTTTAGTAAAATCTCATACATAGATTTCTTTGAATGTCACAAACTGTGTTTTTTCCAAGCTATATTCCTTACATATGATGTTCTGTTGGCAGGATTTAGACTGGGGTATAAAACCTTTGTTGTATTCTATAATGAACTATCATGACCAGTTCAGTGAGAAAAAATAAGACTATAGCATATACTGACTTAAAGTGGTATGTGTTACACATGTTAAATATCTTTACTTAAACAGTGGCTTTAAGTCAGCATCTGATCTATTAGTAAATACTTTTAAACAACAGAATTTATAGCTAGTAGATTTCTAAGAGATAAAATTAAAAATAATTTTCTGTAAAACATTGATAAGGGAATAAGGATCCAAACAATCCTCCTGTTTAGGCAGGAGAATAATTTTGATTCACATTTTAATAATTAGCTGAAAAAAGGAATTAAGGAAATGATTATTCCCTTGACTTGAGATTATTTGAACTGCAGTATTTGTAATTCATATTAAAGACATTTGAAGATGGAAATAGCCAAGTAGTGTTTATTCAAGGAAAGGAAAGCTAGTAAAATATTCAAAGATCATTTGATGTTATTCACCATATTAGTTGTCAAAAGAGGAAAAAACACATGATTATATCAGTTTGTGTAGATAAAGTATCTGATAAATGCTAAAAGTCACTTGACTAAACTGCTGAACAGACTAGTATTAAAGTATCTTCCTCACCTAGATGATGAATACCTACACAAAACAGTACACTTAGCATCGTACATTACAGTAAACATGAATGCGAAACCTGCTTATATTTGGAAAAAGGTCAAGAGAGATGCCCAGTTTCATCACTTTTCTTCAGGATAGTACCAGCCACTGAGATTAATAAGATAAATATATAAAATGCATGCAGATTGGAAGAGAAAAAAACTGTTCATATTTATGCACGTGACAGCTTTTTACTATAGGAAAGCTTAATGTAGTTAAAAAATCTAGAATGATAATATGAAAATTTTTAAGGTCATAGAGTGGAAGGTCAAAATACACGCAAAAAACAATGTTTCTAAATCATATCACTGACCATTTTGACAGGAAAATCGAAAGCTTATATGATTTATAGTAGCTTTAAATAAATCTAACAAAGCATATATATATATTTAAGCTCTACACTGAAAATTACAAAACACTGATGAAATAACTCAAAGTGGATTTAAATAAATGAAATATAAAGGAATTCAAGATTTGATCAAATTTCTATCAATATGCCAGCAGAAATTTTTGTAGGTAGAGTTAATTTTAAAATTATATGAAAAAGAAAAATGAGTGGAATAACTATAATTATTTTAAGCAAGGTAAAAAGTTGGGAGATCGCACTATGAAATTTCAAAACAATATACTGTGACTGAAAAAGAAGAGCAGGGTTTTACGTAGGAATAGATGCATAAGTCAATGTGGGGAAATGAGGGTCGAGAAACAGGCTCACAAATGTACAGCCAATTGAATTTTGAGACACGTCGCAAAGAAAGAAGAATGTTTCAAAAGTAATGTTGGCATATAGATATAGACTTAGATATCCATCAGGAAACATAATTCCTGACACAAGTCTTAATCTTTCACAAAATTCAACTCAGAATAAATCATTGATTGTTTAGGCTTGTGTCTAGATATCCCTCCAAAGTCTCATGTGGTCACAGGTGGGGTTTTTTCAGAGGTGGCTGGATCTAGAGTGGGTAACGCTGGGCTTGATTCATGGTATAATGCTAGAATCAAGGGCACTAGGATTAAGGGTGTGAGTACTACTCACACTAAGTAGCCTGGGTAAAATACAGGGACAGAATGACCTGTGGTTGTCCCTTGCTTGCTTTGCTGCCTTCTTCCTGCCATGAACTGTTTCTCTTTTGTGATGCCTCTCCTCCATGCTACCCTGCCTTGGAGCCAGCCCACTACAGACTGAAACTTCTACACACTGTGAGCCAAATAAACATTTCCTCCTTTAACATTGAGTGCTGGGTATTTTGTACCAGCAACAAGAAAAGTAACTAAGACATTGATGTTAGTTTAAAACAAAAATATCCCAGGGATTTAGCTCAGTGGTTAGAGTGCTTGCCTAGCAAGCCCAAGGCCCCGAGTTCGATCCCCGGCACACACACACACACACAAAAAAAAAGTACACTAAAACAAAAATATGTAGAAAAAATAGAAAAAAAATTTTGCATATGGTTATAAAAGTAATTTGTGAGGTGACAAAAGAAAAAAATAAAGTTCCTCAAATTAAAAATATTTCCTCTGCAAAAGACACTATTGAGCAAGCTTCATAATAGTCAAAAACATTTTCAATTAATATATTTTGTGTATTTTGGATATTAAAAATTTTTCTAAACTCAAAGTAGACAACAATCCAAATTGAATGTTCTACACCTAACAGGGTGTTTTGGTTATAAATTAGTAAATTAAAAGGTTTTCATTCTCAGTAAGCTTTAGTGGAATGAAAATTAAAGTAAAAATGAGATCATACTTTCTAGGATGACTAAAATGAATGCAAGAATGAATAAATAAATAAATACATTTACTTTACCAAGTTCTAATGAGGTTTTGAGGTAATGGAAGCTCTCAAACCTTATTCATAGAGATGAAATTATGTAGCCACTCTGAAAAAGTGCTTGGAAGTTTCCTATAGAACCAGATACACAGTTACCATATGCCCCAGCAATTTCATTCTAACATATTTATTCTAGAGAAATGAAAATTTTCATTTGGGCAAAAACCTATACACATATTTTCATATCATCTTTATTAGTAATAGACAAAAACTAGAAAAACCCTTATGTCCTTCAGTGGACATATGAATAAACAAAGTGTGGTCTATCTGTAGAATAGTTTATTATTCAACAAAATAAAAAGGCATAATAATATACATACATATAAATACAATTTAGATCAATTCACAACTCAATATGCAGAGTGAAAATAGCCAATCTCAAAAGTTCTCATAGTATTTTGTTCCATTTGTATGACATTATTAAATTCACATGTCGTGTCACCAATGTTTAGGTGGGTAATGGAACAGTGGCTGAAGGGGGAAGTAGTGGAATTCTTTTGGGGTAAAGTGATATATGACTTTCTTAATTGTACCAGTGGTTACAAGAGCCAGAAAATTTTATAGCTTTAAATGCATACAAATGCATGTAAAAATGTTGAATTTTTAGTAAATTCTGCTGTTAATAGTAGACCATGTCAATACACTGATTTTGAAAATTGTACTGTGGTTTTATATAATGATAGCATCTACAGGAGCCAGGTGAAGGGCCAGGTGAAGGTGAAGAAACTTATAATTGTTTTTTCTAATTTCTATATGAGTCTAAAATTATTTCAAATGATAAGTTTAAAAATAAGTGTTCAGATTTAATACATGTGAATATTTTGGTATAAATAACAAATATGTAAACAATAGTGTAAATATTTCAGTATTTCTATTTTTTACCACCATTCTGAACCAGTCTAAATTTTTTTAGGTCCAGGTACCAGACAACTACTAAGGGGCATTTTTCTGTGGAGTCCATGAAATTATTTAAATTAACCAAACAATATAGTCTGAATTGTTTCCTCCAAAAATTCATATGCTAGAGTCCTAACCCCCAGAATCTCAGAACGTGACTGTATTTGTTGGTAGGGTATTTGAAGAGCTAATTAAGTTAAGATGAGTTTATGAGGCTGGGCCCTAATCCAATGTGCCTGGTGTCCAAATAGCAGAAGAAATCAGATCATGCACATTGAAGAAAGATCACGTGAGGGCACTGGGAAAAGAAGGTGCCATCTACAAGCCAAAGAAAGAACCAACCTGCAGGCACATTATGCTTGGACTTCAAAACTTCAGGTTTGTAAGAATATAAATATCAACTGTGTAAGTCACATAGTTTGTGCTAGCTTGCTGTGGTAGCCCTAGCCCAATAATGAATCAGTCCACAGGGAGTCCAGAAAATGGAGTTTATGTCACTCTACACTTCTTGTCATACATTAGTTTGTCACCATAGCTTCAGATTGCTGTTACCCTGTCTCTGAAGACAACTTGGTGGCAACCTTCTCTCATTTGGAGTTCCATGTAACAGAGTTCTGTCTCTCATCTGAGAGCCAGTGTGCACGGAATCTCACCTTCAAGAGTTTTTAAATCTTATATAGCAGATGTTAACTTTAGTTGGGCAGTGAAAGGCTGTGGATGTGCATAGCTATATCAATCACTAAAACGTGATGCACAAGGGTTTACATGGAAACCTGACTCATACAATAAAACTTCAAATGCATACTCGGTCTACCCAAAGAACACAGGGAACAGACAGTGAAAGAACAAAACGAAGACAATGCACCCACCCACCCACACACACACATTGAAAAGTGGAATAAAATATCATTTCAAAATTCCTCTATGTTAATAGACTCCATTAAGAATTACTTAATGTTAGTGGACCCAATTAAAAGATACACCTAACTGTATGTTGTATAGAAAAAAATGCACTCAAAATACGTAGACACAAAATGGCAGAATGGTTGTAAAAACTGGAGCTTTTATAAAAGCCCTGACATTTCTGTTAATATTTTTTTTTGTTTGTTTGTTTGTTTTGGTGGTGCTGGGGATCAAACTCAGGCCCTTGTGCTTACAAGGCAAGCACTCTAATCACTGAGCTAAATCCCCAGCCCCGTTAATATTAAATGAAATAGGGCACAAGACAACAGTACATAAGTGTGACAAACAGTGACATTTCACAATGATAAAATTGTCAAGCCTGGAGGAAGATATAATAAACTTAAACCTATCCCCAATAACAATTCTTCAAGGTGAAGTCAACAAGATTAAATGGGGAAATAAATATTTCTTCCGTTTTATTTGGATAAGTAAAACAATCTCCACAATTGATAGTACTACAAAAATTTTGAGTGTTTGAGTGGTCTCAACACTGTGATATTGACCCTCTTGAACTGTATGAAGAGTCTTAGATTGCAAATTCAGAGTACATATTTGTTAATATTTTAGGTGGTATATTTACAAATCGAGAACTAATGGAATGTGATAAACTATCATTAATTTAAAAGGACTGAAATAACCCAAGGTACTGTGACCATGATAGAATTTAGCCACAAGTAAAAATAAATTATCGTGCAACAATCTGAATTTTGAGAAACTAAACAGTATGGAGTTTAAAGTTTATAATTGGTAAAGTGAAAGTTATAGAGTTAATGAACTTTTCACTGACAGGTACTTGCATAGTTGCCTTTCTCCAATCTTTTAATTTTAACCTATTTGACTCTTTATATTTAAAGTACATTACATATAAATAATATGCAATATAATATTTTAAAAATCTATTGTGATAATCCTTTTTATTGGTACATTTAAAATATCTTAATTTAACATGATTATTGTATACTTGGCTTAATATATTCCATGCTTGTAAATGCTTTGTATTCATTTCACTTCTTCTTTGTTTCCTTTTTATTTCTGCTTTCTCTGGTTATAACTGGGCATTTTACATAAATCAATTTATTTCCTCTCTTAGCATACAAATTACCCTTATTTTAGTATTTTAGTAGTTACCTAAAAATTTCCAATATATATTTTAAAATAATATGAATCCATAACTCTTTTTTTTTATTTTTTAACAAGAGCATGTATTGGTACATTGTATAAATAATGGTCACATTCATCATAGTTATTTTGTAGCTGTACTTGATGTATCTTGGTTTTACCCCCTCTTCCCCACCCCTCCCTTCTGCTCCCCCTTCCCTATTTACAGCAGGTTTATTTATATTTTTCCATTTTTCCCCTTTCCCTTTTCTTTCCTTTCTCCCTTCCTTCTTTTCACCCTTGCCCCTTTATAGTTCTCCTCTCTTTTGAATATTATCTTCCTTTTATATGATATCTATTACACCTCTCTGTCCTTTATATTTATGGTTTCTCATATCAGAGAAACAATTTGATGTGTACTCATGAGTGTCTGATTTATTTCGCTTAAGAGTGTGTTCTCAAGGTTCATCCATTTACCTACAAATGTCTCTATTTTATCCTTCTTATGGCAGAGTAGTACTCCATTGTGTAGAAAGACCACATCTTCTGTAGCCATTCATTAATTGTTGGGAATTTGTGTTGTTTCCCAGACTTAGCTCTTACAAATCGTGTGGCTATGAACATGGTTGTGCATGTATCACTGTGGTATGATGTTTTTAATTCTTCTGGAAGATACCAAGCAGAGGAATAGCTGGGTCAAATGGAACCTCCTGGTATGTAGTCTCAGGAAGAAACCTGTCAAAAGTTTTGTTATGCTGATGAGAATATTAAGGCCGTGTTGGTCAATTTTAGTTTTTCCTCTGAGAATTTCATTCAACATTTCTTACAGGCCGACTGTGCTGTACATTAAGTCCTTTTTTTCTTTCTTTCTTTTTTTGAGGAAGTATTTCTTCTTCACCTTCCAAACAGATGTACTGTGTGCAGATTCTAGGTTAGTGGGCCTTTTTTTAAACTCTTGAAATATTTCACCATATTTTCTTTTGCATTAATAGTTTCTGACAGAAGGTCTGTTGAATTTCTTAGTTTTGCTCTTGTATGATAGGATGAAATGTAACTTTTTTTTTTTTTCCTGGCTTGGGGTTCCCTGAGTTTCTGAGATCCACTTTTAGGAGTCTGTCATTAGTTTTGAAAATTTCTGTCAGTATTACTTCAAATATTGCTTCTACATCATTCTCTCTTACGTCCCCTTCTGCTGTTACAATTATGCATGTATCATAGACTTAAAAGTTGTTTCACAATTTTGGCTCTTATTTTAGTCAGCCTTGCATCGCTATAATGAAATACATTAATGTAATTAAATTATATAGAAAAATTATTTACCCCTGCTCACAGTTTTGAAGTTCCAGTCTAGATCCCATGTTGCCTTTCTGCTGGGTCTGTGCTGAGGTGGTGCGTTATGGCAAGTGTGCATGGCAAAGCAGAACTACTCACCTCGTGAGCCAACAAAAGGGAGACAGGAAAGGTCGTAGGGTCTCACTGTCCCTTTTGAGGGCACACCCCAGTGACCTAAGGACCACCCACTAGACTCCCCGGCCTAATCGTTCCTCTATCTGCCATGCGCCCCTGGGGACCAGCCTTTAACACATAAACTTTTGAGTTCATCACTCATATTCCATGAACAGCAGCTATTCTGTTCAGTATCTTTTCTCCCTTTCATTCTGTTTTTCCTTTTCAGATCTGTTGGAAAGCTACCATCTTTTTATTCATATTCATCAAAGCACAGTGAATACATACTCACAACTTGTGCATTTCATTTTATGTAAATTTCATATCAGAGATAAAGGGTCATAACAAATATTGAACTTTAGTTAATAATATACATACTAGATTATTTAAGGAAAAGCACATTAATTTCTGCTATTAACAATGTAATTCATTGAAAAAGTTGGTAATGTAGATTTGGAGAGTGACAGATGGAGGAATATGGGCTAAAACAAGCACAATTGAATGCTATTTGTAGAATCAATGTGGTGAGTATATAATTGTTCACTAGAAAATTTGTTTAAATTTTCCTGTAGCATTTGAAATTTTTTCAGTAAAGTATTTGAAAAATATAACACTCAAATTTCTTTGGTATAATATTTGAACAATGTGTATTGAAAATGGGGCAATAAATTAATGAGAAAATTGTGGACTGGAGGACCCCTAACAGATTAGCTCCTAGATAGAGCGCTCCAGTGACTAATTATAGGAAAAAGGAAGTATTACTTGCTATTGACTGGAATCCTGGTTTCAAGCCAGGCTATATAAAGTGTCTCATATCTGAAACAAAATAATTTTAATTCATTTCACTAGTAGAGCATTAAATCACCAGTGTGTAGGGAAAGATATATGACCCATGATTGAAAACTGCAGTGAATGGTCCAGTTTTTAAAATTTATTATAGAAAAAGACACATTTCCATTAATCCCCCTCAAAATATTGTTCCTCCTTTTGAGCACTCTTGTCCCACTTTCTAAAGTAGGTTTGGAAGTTCTTCTTTGTGACTGCCTTTAGTTGTGACTTCTGGCATTTCCGAGAAGTGAAAATTACCATGAGATATAAAAATTTTAAATTGATTCAGGACATTGAGGCAGCCACACCAACACAACTAAAATGGGATGAGTATGTAACAAATATTTTTAAATTTACTATAAGTTTTGATTTCTATTTGTATATTAAGTCAAAAATATTAATGACTACTAATAAAAAGATTAAAAGGTAAAGATTATAAAGGAAACAGAACTTATTCATATGACTGCTAAAGCTGATGGCTTTGTTCTGGAGAGAATGTAATGATTTAATCACCCGGTTTGTGTTCTGTATCATACTACATAAGGTAGCAAAGCATGAATTTATTTTTTTTCTTTTATTTTAATGATACATTTTAGATGTACATAGTGATAACATTCATCACAGGGGATTTGTACATGTACATGATATATCTTGTTGCTCCTTTTTTTTCCCATTCCCCTCCCTTCCCTTCACCCACTCTTCTCTGCTTATTTACAAAAGCTTTGTTTCCAGTTTTTCCTTGCATTTCTTATTTCTCTTGTCCCTCTGTTCCTTTCCCCCTCCCTTGTTCCCTTTCCCATTTGGACATTTTCTTCCCTTTCCCAGTATAATACATTTTAGTCTTTATTTACACTTTCAGTTTCTCACACCAGACAAACAATGCAATATTTAAACATGTGTGTCCGATTTATTTCACTTAGGAGTATGGTCTCAAGATGCATCCATTTACCCAGGAATATCTCAAGCTTATCATTCTTTATGGCAGAGTAGTACTCCATTGTATTAAAAAGCCACATTTTCTTTATCCTTTCTGCTGTTGATAGGCATTTGGGCTGTTTCCAAGATTTAGCTATTACAAACCATGCAGCTATAAACATGGGTGTGCATATATTGCTGCAGTATGATGCTTTTCATTCTTTTGGGAAGATACCAAGAAGGGGAATAGCTGGGTCAAATGGAATCTCTAGTCCTCATTTCCTGAGGAATCTCCACACTGATTTCCATAGCGGTTGCACCAGTCTACATTCCCACCAACAGTGAAGAAGGGTTCCTTTTTCTCCAATAGCATTTGTTATTGGCTGATTTTTTGATAATAGCCATTCTTTCTGGAGTGAGCTAGAATCTCAGGGTTGTTTTGATTTGCATCTCTCGAATGACCAGTGATGTTGAACATTTTTTCATATGTCTATTTGCTGTTTCTACTTCTTCATCTGAGAAGTGTCTACTCATTTCTGCTGCCCATTTTTGGATTGGGTCTTTAAATTTGGGGGGTCTGATTTTTTTGAGTTCTTTACATTCGAGATGTTAGTCCTTTGTCAGAGGAATAGCTGGCAAAAATATTTTCCCACTCTGTGGGTTGTCTCTTTGCTCTGTTGATAGTTTCTTTTACTGTGCAAAAGCTTTTTAATAAGATTATATCCCAGTTATTGATTCTTTGTGATAGTTCCTGGGCAATTGGGGATTTGTTCATAAAGTCCTTTCCTACACCTTTGTCTTTAAAAGTTCTACCTATTCTATCTTCCAAAAGATGTAATGTTTCTGTTTTGATATTTGGACCTTGGATCCACTTTGATTTTAGCTTAGTGCTTGGGGAAAGATACAGGTCTAGTTTTAACCTTTGGCAGGTGGAATGCCAGTTTTCCCAGCACCATTTATTAAAGAGGCTATCTTTCTTCCAGTGAGGTTTTTTGGCTCCTTTGTCAAACATAAGGTGACCGAGAGTGTTTGGACATGTTTCTTCATTTTCTAATCTGTTCCATTAGTCCTGGGGTCTGTTTTTGTGCCAGTACCAAGCTGTTTTTATTACAGTAGCTTTGTAATATTGTTTTAAGTCAGGGATTGTGATGGCCCCTGCTTTGCTTTTGTTGCCCAGAATTGCTTTTGTTATTTTAGGTTTCTTTTGGTTCCAAATGAATTTTAGGATTGTTTTCTCTAATTCTGTGAGGTATACTATAGGTAATTTAATTGGGATTGCATTAAATCCATATAACAGTTTTGGCAGTATGGCTGTTTTCATTATATTGGTTCTTCCTACCCAGGAGCAAGAGATATCTTTCCATATTCTGTTATCTTCTTCAGCCTCCTTTTTCAAAGTTCTGTAGTTTTCTTTTTTTTTTTTGTACAGATCTTTTATTTCCTTTGTTAGATTGATTCCTAGGTGCTTCATTTTTGTGGATGCTATTGTGAAAGGTGTTGTTTCCTTAATTTCTCTCTCGGTGAGTCTGTTGTTTGTGTACAGGAATGCTATTGATTTCTGCAAACCATGAATTTAAAAGAGGTATTCTCTCACTTTTGTATTTTTCCATACCATAACATGGCCTTCTAATAGTGTCTTCCTATTGATGAAGTGGAAAAGGAGAGTACTGGATTAAGTTTGTGGGTATATTTTCCCATATTAAATTAGTTAATAAGCAACTATATTGCTGTGCTTTGACCTCCTATCTTCTTTCCTGGCCCCATCTAGACAGGCTTTGCTATTCCTTCTGCTCTTAGTTCTCCCCTGCTCAGGAATTTTTGTCCACTGTTTCCTTATAAACTTCTAGCATGTGAGCATATAAATATGAAGATCCTTCCCTCTGGCTAGTTTTGGTTTCTAATCTGTCCCTCCAGTTCATTTGCAGTTTTGTTGTTAAACAGTCTGTTTATAGCAGCTAGAGACTGTGACTGTGCGAATGTCACAAGGCCACCTGTAATAGAAAGCTTTCACACTTACCTTCTAAACAGCCTCCGTATCATTCTTAGAGTCTGCTGGACTAGCACTCCTACAGCCATTTTCAGTATTCCTTCCCTTTCTTGTCTTATTTTCTCTATGATATATTTTCAATTTTTTTCTTTCAAAGTTTCTCTGATATGTCGATTTCTCTTTATTTCACTGTCAGTATGAAATCAATTCCATGCTCATAGAAAAATCAACTCCTTGTGTGCACCATTGCATACTTCAAGCACATAATTTTGAATGTATATCCACATAAACTCTCTAAGATTTAGAGGTACTGTCCATGAAGTAGAAAGACTGACATTATACCAAAACAAATACTGTCATCCTTCAGAATCCATGGGGGTTGGTTACACTACCCTCTCCAACACCAAAATCTACAGTTGCTCAAGTTGGTTAGTCATATAAAAGGCATAGCATTAGTATATGACCTGCAAACATCCTTCATACTTTAATCTCTGTAGTACTTATAATATCTAACAAAATGTAAAGACTATGTAAATATCTGTTATACTGTATCATTTAGAAAATAATCACAGGAGAAAAAGGCATTCACATTCAGTACAGATGCCATCCTCGTACATTTCTGCAGACACAGAAGCTGTAATGGGAGGGCAACTTCCATCTCCAAGAATGACATTGTAGCCTCCCGTATACTAATCACGAACAGGTTTGAGGCAAAATCTCCCATCGTGGTCCCTGGGTAGGGATTTTTACTGGACATGAAGGAAGTCTTTGCAGTTTTCTGGACAAGGGGAACTGGTACTATTAATGCATGAACCAAATATAACTTTTGGGTTTCCACTCTCCTTACGTCACTTCACCATAGCAGATGCAAAAAGAGATGTGACCTCATGTGGTGAGTTTTTTGGGGAGTGTAGAGGCGTAAAACAGAGAGGCAACATTTTTTCAGACTTTATAAGAGGAATATATTTCTATATGAAATGTTTAAAGATTATTATAGAAAATATAAGTAAATCAATTTATTATAGAGGAGTTAAAGACATCATATTGTAGTGATCCATGCGTACCCATATTTAGTGCCACAAATTCATAACTGTTAGATCTTTGAAGTGGATGACATGTCCATCAATAGATGAATGGATTTAAAAATATAGTATTTATACACAGTGGAGTACTACTTTGCCATAAAGATAAACTTACGTGATTTGTAGGAAAATGAATGTACCTTGAGACCACAATGTTATGTGAAATAAATCAAATGAACATGTTCAGTCACTGCATGATTTCTCTGATAAGAGAAACCAAAATATAAATAAACAACAAAATAAAAAATAGAAACAGGAAATAGAGAGACAGATCTTTTGCAAATGGGAAGGGGGCCAAGAGATGGGAGGGAGTAGGGGAAGGATATGAAAACAGCATTAAGTTGTGTTATGTACATCTTCCAACAACTCCCTACAATGAATGTAGTCATTAGGTACTGTGACATGTAATAATAAAGAATAAAAATTGAAAAAATATAAAAAATAAACTCTTTTGTGTGCTCTTGCATATTATAATCAGTACGTGACTAATTAGTTTTGTATCTTAATTCTGTCAAATTCCATATAACAAGCATTTCTGATTTATTAACTAACAGAATTTGATGCATTGCATATGACAATTACGTTTCAAAATATAATTGATCTTGTTAGTGTATATATATTTTTCAATTCTCAACACTGAAAAAGTTTATTCATATGTAAATTTTATCTGAGAAAACTTTAGGATAAATACAGAGAGTACGTGGCTGCAAGAATTCTTGGATTGGCGCTTTATCATGCAGGCCTTTAAGAGAACAACGAAAGATGTAATGAAATGAATTGAAACCAGGACAGGAATACTGTGCTAAAATATTATGTCCAAGTCCTGCTTAGTGCCACATTAAGAAACTGACAAAAAGCTCAGCTGTTTTATTTGATAGGTAAAAAAATGGACCCCAAAGATTTTACTCCCAAAGCCCCGGAATCCATGAGCAGGAATAACCTACAATGTAGACTGAACTTTGCAGACATGATTAATTATACCCAGAAGAGTCAGGTCTGGTCACCTGGGTCCAGAAAGGTAGAAGAGGAAGGCAGAAATCTGGATCAGAGAGATGTAATAGAAGAAGTCAGTTAGCAGCAGGGAGGGATTGAAAGTGTGAGAGACTCAACTACCATTACTGCCTCTAAAAACGGAGGGAGGGAGCCACAGCCAAGCGATCTGACTAAATGAATAAATGAGGCCTTGCCAATATCTGGGAAGTTTTGGAAGGGAAAAGAAACTAGAAAGGAAGAGACAGAAAGCCAGCCCCTCTTACCCCTTTACATTAGTCCTGGTTTGGGGGGACAAGACAGCAGGGAAGCTTGGAGGAAGGGGAGGTGAACACCAGGTAAGCAGCCCACACTGAGGGAACAGGTGTCATTCTGCACTTAGTGTGGAGCTGCCTTACAACAGTGCCTTGTGATCCGGAGAACTGAGACCTGCCATTGTTTTGTTGAGATGTCCTTGAGTTTTGACACTGGTCCGACTGAAAAAGGGCGGCCCACCTCGGAGGCAGAGCTCTGAGGTCAACGTGCTGCACCTGGGCAGGACTGAGGCTGTGGCCAGCATCAGGTGGGCATTTCCCAGGCTCACACAGATTCAGGCCCTGAGTCCAGCAAGCGATGCTTCAAACCAGAACACCTGAATGGCAGAGACACTGAGCGGGTCGTGAATACAGCTTGGAGATAAACAAGTGCCTGAAAAATACAGGAAAGAACTAGAACTAAGCCAGCTAAGGGTCTACTCAACACAATGACCTGGAAATGAAGTCCAGTTTAGAGGACAGGGATAAATTCCATTTTCGTAAAATATTTTTCTTTTTTCTTGGTACTGGAGATCAAATTCAGGGACTTGTGCTTGCTAGGCAAGCACTCGGGCCACTGAGTTAAATCCCCAGCGCTCCCTAAAATTTTTTAGGAGATTACATTGAACTAATCATATAAGACTACTTTAAACCTAACCTAGATATTTATTTATTTTGTTTTCTTATAATCACTAGGAGTCTACACAGAGGCAAACTAAACTAATTCAGGATAAGTATAGCTACATTTTATTCATCTCCCTGCCTTTGAGGTTGAATTTTTTTCAGCCAGTTTCATTTATTTATTTATATTAAATTAAATATTGTTATATATATTTAAGGTATACACAATGTGATGTTATGAAGTACATTTATATAGTAAAATGGTTACTATAATGGAATAAATTAATTCAGACCACATCCCACATATTTAACCATTTCCTCCTGTAGCAAGAATAGCCATAATCTACTAACTTAGAAAAACATCTTGAATAAAATACACTAAGTACAGTCTGCACCGTTAGATCTTTTCTTCACTCGAGCTTTTTATGTGTAACAATATTTGCTCTTTGTTCATGGAGGCAAATATTCTTTGGTAAAATAATAGCTGAGATTCATATCATCTGTTATTTGCCACGGATTAGTCTAAGCACAGGTATTATATTTTCCCATCTCTAGAAAACTGGCAGTCACATCATTCTTCAAGGTTTACAAATAAAGAAGTTGAGGAACAAAGAATGTACATAACTTGTCAAGACACAACCTTTTAGTAGAAGGAGGAATCGGGGAGCCACCCAGAGTCTGAACCTAGAGGCAGAGCTCTTGGTTGGTAAGTTTCACTTACATCCTGGGAGGTGAATTATGGTTCTGTTTGGGGTGAAAAATATGGAAACAAGAAAATAAAATGTTTAAAAATAATCCCCACTTTTAAACTTTCAGGAAATAGAAAGAGAGCTGTTGATTGATTAATACTCTCTCTTCACTCCAGGTATTTTGTCAAAAACAGCTTGACTGGCTCAATACCCAGAAGTCAGTTCCAAAATGTTATATTTCTCCTGTTCACAGGAAGCTACTCACACTATTTTGCTGCTGGCAAATCAAGAGCTGCTCTCAGACAACCAGTCAGCCAGAAAATACCGTGTTTCCTTTTTGGCCAGAGACCAAAGTGTGGAATATTGATTCTCCCGTACAGTTCAACTAAATCTTATCATCTTACGTGATATAATAAAGTTTGAAATTGCTTTTATATACAACCTACAAATGAATCATCGTGGCTGATCAGGTAACATCTGAATCATTTTCATTAATTGTTGTGGAAAGAGATTTTTCTACAATAACATAAGAATAGTTCAGTTTTTCTCACGGGATAATTACAATTTCTTCAACAATTAACGGTGCATGAGGCCGGCAGCTAAGCCCTTCTGTAGACAACTCTTGAGGCTGAACATTTTCTCCTCCAAAGTCCCCTAAGGGAAAATTGGGTGGGAGTGGGGAGAAAAAAGTAAGAAAATGAACCAAAAGATACTAAAAAATCATGAGATATCCTTTTCCAAAAATCTTGTTTTAGTTCTCAGGAAAGCTTGTGCTTAGTCTGGGACTTCTGCTTTTGTTTTGTTTAACTTGGTTATTCATCAGAAGGGCATAATGAGTTTCATAATGAAATTTAGGCAACTCAGTTAGACACTACTGAGAACTTAGAGCAGAGAAGTGTCCTATTCTGAGATGGTTGTGTCTCTTTATAAGGAATTATGAACCTCCCAAAATTCCATCGTTAGTGTTAAATCTATAGTGTATGTTTATTCTGAGTTTAAACATAAAAATTAAAAATTAAAAATAGTGTAGATTCAGACATACCATTTGATTTTACTAAAATTCCAATAACATCACCTTGAAAATTTTAAGCAAAACTTAAAGTCCATTTTTTAAACATTATTATTAGTTACTAAATTTAATGTCACATTTCAAATATTTTCTTTGTTGTAGATAAAATCACTAAGTCCATACAACGATGTTTTAAAATTCTAGTTACAGGCTGGGGATTTAGCTCAGCGGTTAAAGTGCTTGCCTTGAAAGCACAAGGACCCGAGTTCGATCCCCAGCACCAAAAAAAAAAATAAATAAATAAATAAAATAAAATAAAATAAAATTCTAGTTACAAAATAAATTAATTCTAGTTTACTGACCAATTAAATTATAGTAGTTAAGCAGGCAATAAATTTTCTAATAGCAAAAGTAAACCAATTGTAAAAAGGCCAGACGGCTGTAGTTTGACCCAAAGAAGTATTTATTCTTTGTCTTCATAACTCATTAGCAAAATTTTACAAGACACATAAAGTTTATTCTACCAAGGCATAAAAAATAATCATGGCCTCAAAAGACTGGGCCAATGTGAGTTCCACGAACCTTTTCGGAGTTATGTTTTTGGGATTTCAACTGACTTTTCTCGTCAGATTTCCCAATCCCAACTTATGCCAAGGTCTGAAGTCACAGTCATAAACACTTTACACAGCTGATGCCTACGCCAGGGTAACTGGAGTTTGTGATCCTGGGTAGATATAACAATGTACCAGTAAAAGAACTATTAAGATAAAAAAAAAATCACTCTTGGATGCTATTGCTCATGTGCTACATTCTCTGGATCACAGTCCCAGCTTTTCTTAGTTGCTGGGAATTCAATAGAGCTCATAGATTTTACTTAAGATTTCATTGTGTTTAAAATCTAGAGGCAGCACTTAACAACTGAGGGGAAATATAACAATGAAAACTTACAGATAAGTGAAGAATTCAATGGACATATGAACCATATTTAATTCTTGGGTATAGGATGTACTGAAATGTTTTCAAACTACTACTGTTTTTCCTTTAGTAAACCTGGCTACCTTCAAGAAAGATATTACTATCTTTCTATCACTTCTTAGAAACTGAACATGGTACAGAAATATGCAGTGGCACATTGATTTAAACCTATTTTTAAGTAAAAACACCAAGGCAAAATTATTGTATTACTAGTATTCAATCTTTTGAAATTTTATATTCTATTCTACAGCGGCTGTTCAGGTGAATTCTTCCATATAAAATATCTTTACATCAGTGGTCTTAGTTTGATGGCATACAATAGGCTACTTATTCTTACTTGATGTCATGTTTAATCAAGATTTTTGAAATCTTAAATTGGTCAAAACTTCAGGACTGTTTATGGCAAATTTATTTTCAGACATTTGTAGAAAGTTTGTTTAAAGTCAACAGAAAATGAAAGAAATAAAAAAGATAAAAGACTTTGAAGTAACCAATGTCCTTCAAAAGACAAGTGGATGAACAAATGATGATATAGAGGTATATAGGAATGTTACTCAGTAATACAACGAATAAGCTGTCAATTCCTGAATAGACACTATGGTGAAATTCAACATTCATACAACTAAGATAAAGGAGTGTGCAGTCTGAAAAGTCTGTAGCTTTATAGTTCTGGCCATATGAAATTCTGAAAAACACTTCTATTTAAAGAAAATATTCACTCTTAATTTTTTCTTGCTAAATAAAGTAAAATTTGTAATATGGTGTGAGGTATTCCCAAGGTGAACTGTCATAAGTTTCCTAAAACAAAAACAAAAACAAAAACAAAAACCCCAAAGACACCGTATATTCTAGATTATAGTTCAAATATAATCTTAATCAAAATAAAGTTATTCAGAACTTATGAAAAATTATGACTACATCACTGAGGAAATAACTTAAAATAGAAACAAGATTGACACATAAAGGAGACTGAATGGGAAGTGAGAAATTGAAACCTGTATATTTTTCCTAAATATTCCTCCTTTAGAATTAAAATTTTATAGCAAGAGAGAATACAATGAAAGGTGGAAGTAGTGTTAAAGTTAGGAGCCACCTCAACAGTGTGGGGGCAAAAATTCATCAGGAAATATGACGCAGGCCTGGAATTTGGAAGGTCCACTGTGGTTAGAGAGCAGAGTTTCAGGACAGCTGTGATGAACCCGTGGCATGTGTGAATTGTGTTTTTCTTATAAGACAAAAGATACTAATGAAAAGCTTTTTTTTTTTTCTAAACTACAACCTCACTATTCAGGTTAATAGCAGTGTTGGCACTTTGCAACAAATAAGAGGGTTTTGGGTTGCAGTTTGGCACTCAGTCTCTAAAATGTTCATCACTGTCTAAGAGACATCAATCGGTTCCATCAAAAGTTTTCTTCAGTAGTGTTCAGTTACTTGGGATCCTAAATGAAGGATGTGGGGGGTTGGATCACTTTAGTTTGGATTTTTAATGAGAAAAAGCAAAAACTACTGCAAGTATGCCTTAGTCTCCTGTAGCTGCTATCACAAATTAGTACAGTCTTTGTGGCTTAAAACAATATGGGTCTATACTTTAATAATTGTGGAGGTCAGAGTTTACAACCAGTTTCACTGAGATGAAATCAAACTATCTGTGGGCCTACCTTCCCTCTGGATAGTCTTAAGGAAAATTTTTACTTACTTTTTCCAGCCTCTGGTGTCTACAGGCACCCCTTGGCTTGTGGATGCACGCTTCTCCTTTTCTTTTTTTTTGTCATTCTATTCCCTTCTCTGCTGTGTGAGTCAAACTTTCCCCTGCTTTCTTTAATAAGAATGTATGCCAGTTTCTTTAGTGTCCACATGCATAATCTGGGATAAATTTCCCATATGTAAATCCTTTATATTGTTAGCAAAGACTTTTTCTAACTAAGGAAATAGTGGCTGGTTGCAGGGGCTTAGACATGATACCATTCTTAGCCTACACAAGGTTTTTTTTTTTGTTTTTTTTTTTTTAAGTTGGTTTTAAGGATGAATTTGATTCTATGTTAGATTAAAAAAAAAAGCCATCGATCCCCAGCACCAAAAGCAAAAAGCTAGTCAAACATTGAAGAAGAAACCAACTCTGAGTCTTCTTATTAATGTATTAAGAAAGAAGAAACAGACATGAGCCCATTCAGACAATTTTAATGTATGCTAAAATTGTACAGCTGTGAATATGTGTAGATGCTTCTATAATATGTAAATCCACCACAGTGTATTAACTGTGATTTATTTTTGCCTTGGTGAAAATTGTGAAGTCATTTTTATTTTACAGTTGTTTAGTTTTTTATTGCCTCTATTTAAGAATAACCAAATCTGTACTTTTACAAAAGTCTGTTTCATTTTAATTCTTCTATGAAAAATTTTTGACTCCCTTTGCTGTGAAGACTTTTTTACTCCCTTTGAAACAAAACTTTATTTTACCTAACAATTAGAAAAAAAAAATGAATCAAACAATGTAATGTGGCCAGAAACAAGCCCCACAGAGGCCTGTGTCTTAAATTAGAACAATACAAATGTTTTAATTAAGCATAAGAGTTTTTTACTCTCCAACAAGTACCATGGAGGTATGACTACCTGTGGATTTGGACATCGGGAATCAGAATGTACAGAGAGAGAGTATTAACTCTGTCAGAAGCTTGGCAGTTTCTTTTTCCTGACTTCGATCTCTTTCCAGCGCTGATAGAGGAAGTTCTCCAGGTCTCCCTTGATTTCGGTCAGAGGTGTCTGATTTGAGCCTTACTTGGTTGTAAAATACTTTGTGCTTTTCAAATAAAAGGGATGTTAAGGCAGAATACTAATGGGCATTATAATTATAAATGATTTTAGCTCTAGGGTGTTTCCTGGTACCAGAAAGAGGAAAATAAGCAATTTGAATTAAAAAAAAAAAACCTGCCAAAAACATTTACTGTTTGGGAAGTGATTTAGAAGGTTGATAAAAATGTACTGGTATTCAAACAATACCAGTTCTAATTCTTTTTGAAAATTATGAAAGAAATTAGGCAATGACTCAATGCAAGCAAAGACATTAAGATGGTAATTTAGAGCATTATTGATCCAAGGAAGTGGAATTGAACAACAAAATTCTATTCCAGATAAAGGACAATGTAATTAAATTGATTTCCATGGAGCATATAACAAGATGAATTTTAGTAAAGAGCATTATTGGCAGGTTATATTTGGAAAGGAGACAACTGAATTACTATTTTCCTCAATTATTACTATTTATTGATCATACCAATCTGTTTTTATAATGGTGCATATACATTTCATATCTACCATTTAGTTTCCTAATAACTACAAAAATATTTGCACTAATGATTTTTCATCAACATTATCTCATCATGATGTAGTAATTGCCACAAGATAAAACGGTCCATCCACACTTCTATTTTGGGGGTATGATTGACCTTAAATGGTCTTATTCGTTGTTTTACAAAATGTTACCTGAACTGTGGAGTGGCGATATTCTCCTTATTTCAAAATAAAACAAAGAGCTTATTCTGATTGATCTCAACCTCTTGTTCCTGAGTTTATTGACATTTTAAATTCAAATGCCAAAGTTAATAGTGATACAGGAGAATATTTTCATAACACATGGAACAGATGAGCTTTTCAAATACTATGGTCAGTGGATAAATAAAATGCAAGACCATAAAATGATTTGGGGGAATAAAATTTTCTAGAAAATTATCAGTGAAAGAAATTCTGCTTTATCATAAGAAGCAATTTATTCTTACTTAGTCTTTCTCACACATATTTTCTCTAAAGTGATGTGCTTAGGATCAATTATTAGTGCAATGAGATTAACATATCAACCCCTCACTGATTTGAAGAAGGATCAGTATTTTTTTGCACACTGGTGCCCAGGCCTGCGATCCTCAGACTTTAATGCATATTGGAATATCTTGGGGATCTTGTTCCCGATTCACTAAAGTCTCGAGAGTCTGCACTTCTGGCCTTGTTGGGATTGCTGCTTTTCATTCACGAGCCACACTTCCAAGTTGCCAGAACCCACATTGGATGATACATAGCTCTGTGGGTTGGCAGAATTATGATCAGATGTAAAAGCATGGCGATGAGAGAGTGAAAACTAATGGCCATCGGAAGGAAGTTACAAAACAGCCTGAGGACATAGGACAGGTCTTGTAAAGCTTAAAAATGACCCACTTAAGGGTTAGACTATGTTTTTTTGTTTCTTTCTCTTTTTCACTATACATTCTTATTAACTGAATTTTAAAAATACATTTGAAACAATACCACTGGCAGAAACAAATACTGTCTAAAATTTTTAAAAGAATCAATAATATTTGTTGTAGAATCCATGTGGCTGGGTGTGAAAAAGTATGTTTCCATTCTGTACCTGCCAGGTGTCAGTTGTGTGATGCTAGACATAAATGCAACTGTTTTTCTCCTTCCGGAAATTTCAACAAAGCAGATTGCATATGAACTTTAAAAATACATGATTAAATGAATCTTTCAACATCAGAGCAAGGTTTGTAGTATTCAAAATATCTTGTGGAAATGTGTCTTTAGTACCAATGATAAGTCAATAGATTGTGAAAAATCAGGCATTAAAGGCATTTTAAAGATGTCATTTAATCTATGCAAATAAAATAGACTAAAATGGTACTATTTTGGATATGATTAGTCAAATACTATTGTACATGTATGTGAGATGATCATTTTTAAGTGAATGAGAAAAGAAAAAATATTTACAAAGATATTTACAAACAACTTACAGAGTTGTTACAAATAGCAGTTCTGCCCCAACGTCCTCATTTCCCTGATCTTCAAACCCTCTTTTGTATGCCATATGCCATGTTAGGGATGGTGTTCTATACTCACTCACTCTATTTCTTTTGTTTTCAGGTGTGTCTCCCAGACCAACAGCACCAGAATAAATGGGAAATTTGTGGAGCTGCAAACCTGCGATTTCTAGGCAGAATTCTAGGATGAACTTCATATTCACACCAGGTATTGTACCTGCTCTGAGTTAAATATATCTCCTCCAATTTGGTTATTAATCAATTTACTGTGATTTGGTTAAAACAGATTACTCGAGGAAGATCTGACTTAATGAAATGTGCTTTTAAGAGATGTTGAATCATCCAAAAGATTATCATTCCAGCTGCAAAGAGAATCAAACAATCATGTCTAGAACCACGTATGGAAACAGGTGGCCTGTAGAAGCTGAGTGTCCCAGCCCTACAAGCTCAAGTGTTTATATTTTGCTGTTAACCTGGAACAGAATAATACCAAGCTCAAAACGAGGGCCACATTTTAAAAGATATGTCTTTGAAAGTCCTGACCAGAGTCTCAAAAAGCAGCCCAGATTTCTACCCATGTTTGCATTAATTTGAAATTTTGAAGGTGGCAGTCTATGTTTTGACAACTCAGTGAACAGGATTCACATAAATAGCCTAACAGACTGTTAATATGTCTTAAGCTAACTTATCAAGTCCTTAACCCCATGTGTATTTCCAGAGTGATGAATTCAGACACAGTCGGTATTAAAATCTGTCTTCTTCAGTCTAACACCCTAAGAATGCATTCCCATATGTTCTCCACGCATGCCAAAAACAGTGTTAAGATCTAAGTGTATAAACTCTCTTCCACAAAGAGTGTGCTTTACGCTTTTCCATCTGGGAGTGTTGGGATCCAACTAGAGTGAAGGAAGGAATGAAGGGCACTTGAGGCAGAATAGTGGATGTTCTGGTGCACTGCCCAGACCTGTTCGCTATCAACGTGCCCATTTTCCCAACTGCACGAAGCTTTGTTTACTGTAGCTCACAAATGAATTTGTCTTCAGGAATCGCCATAACCCAGAGAGAACTTCTTGGCCCAAAGTCACAGCCTGGAGCAGGTTATTTCTAAAGATGGGTATCCTCGTCTTGTCTGCTTTCACAATGAAAACTCGCCCCCCTTCTTCTCCCGATGTCTTCCTGTCCACTTGCATTCCATTCCGTGATAATTTGTGTAATTGTCACACATCACTCTGCTCTATTCTACTAATCCCCATTTTCCTTCAGTACGGAGGTTTTACAGAAACTGATCGAACGAACATCCCTACTCATAATTGAATTTTGTGAATTTTTTTCTTGAAGCGACCCTGGTACTAATTGTGGTATTAATATTGGTACTAAAAATACCAGAAGGTACATTTAAGAAAGAAATTCAAAAAATCTAGTAAAAGTAGTATTTACAGAGATATTGACAAAATTAAGGAATTTAAGAGGGGGTAGTAGTACCTTCCAGAAACTACAAAAGCAGATCATTAATGCCCCAAGTCTGCAAGTGATTAGGAAGAGAGAAGGGCTAGTAAGAAGCAATTACTGCTGTCATTCTGGGTTAAAGTATCTGAAAGGACCCAGAACCACAAGTGAGAACACACAGCCTCAGAGAGTTTTAAACCACAGAGAAGCAAAGGGAAGGCAGTATGTTACAAATCCCTTTGTGCCTCCCTACCTCATGTTGGGTCCCCTTCTACCTGATGAGAATCCAGAAAGTAAAGGGACCAACTCATCCAGTTTGTAGAAGACAATGTCCCAGGATAGACAGGGGCCATAGAAAGACATATAAGGTGGGGAATGTGTTTGGAGACCAAGAAGAACCAAATCATATGCCCTGCCATATTTCTATGTTAATGTTTTTATCAGCCATCTCTTCCTTCAATCCCCGTCATCTTTGTTTTAATTTACTGCAGAATCTTCAATTCGATTTCTCTCCTTTCTTTCTGTATTCCTGCTTCTACCCGTTCTTGCTGATTTCTACCTTTTCTTTCTCTCTCTCTTATCCTTACCCTCTTATAAAGCACACTCAAACCTTAATTGGTATGATTTGAATCAAAAGTGCCCCTCACAAGGCTCATGTATTCGGTGGGGGGGGCAGTTCTGAAAGTGAATCAATTATGAGGCTTAGAACTGACAAGTGGATGAATCCAGTGGTAGATTTGTAATTTGCTGATGATATAGAGACATGATAGAAACTTAAAATAATGGGTCCCAACTGGATGAAGCAGGTCATTGGGATATTACTGTGAGTACAGTTTTAAAAACTGTATTTTCCCTACCCCTCCTCATTATACTTGTTGCCATGAGGCGAGTAGCTTTCCTCCATCAGGTCCTTTGTTCATGACGTGTGGACCTTGCCAGAGGCCTAAAAATATTGCAACCTGCCAACCACAAAATGAAACTTCGAAAACTATGAGCCAAAATAAATCTGCCTTCTTTAAGTTGTTTATTTTAGGTATTTTGTCACAATGTTGACACACACACAAAGCATGCCTTTGAGTATGAGTTGAGATAAAGGATGTAGAAACAATTTGTCTTTCCATCTCAGGTTTAACAGTTTAGTTGATTAACTGTGATATAGATATCCAAAACTATACTGAGATTTGAAAAAACAGCAGTTATATATATGAAAACCTGTCATAGTCTAATTACTATTTCGTCTTCATTTATAGGACATTTATAGGAAACATGATTATTTTTACTTTTGATGACAAATTTAAATAAAATCAAGGACTCATATTGGCTTATATTGAAGAATATGTAAATAAATATTGCTATGTGACACAGTGATATCTATCATTTAATACACTGAATTAAGAATTTAGTCATATCATTTTTTCTGAATGTAACAGTAAGTTGAATGACTAATAGGCATTTTCTGAACTCATTGGGTGTTTCTAGGACTATATTTAATTTTCATTCCTACGAATCGGATTTTCATAAATTTTGTTTGTTAATTTATGACCATGCAGTTAGAAAAGATGATTATCTTGGTCTCATATTGAATTCGCATTGACACATCACTATCTAGAAATTTAAAGAAATAAAACATATGCATGGCATAATCAGAGCACTGGTAGAAAATCATTCTGCAATGTAGCTTTAGAAAAATGTAAATCTAAAAGGCCATTTGAAATTCATCGAAGAGATATAAACTACTTAGTAAGAGAAAAGGAATGCAAATCAAATATACAAAACTTTTTCTTTTCTGAAAAGATGGTTTTCCTTTTCATTAGCCTAGCTTTTATTGCATATATGATAAACCTCTTTCAGTATACCATAAATCAAAATGAATAGAAAGATATTTCTTTGAAATGGACATTTTTCCTCCAAAGAACACTATGAATTTAAAATGATCTAATTTTAATAAAACATAACTGTATATTTTAAAATGCAAATATGAAACATCTCTGTAGAATTAATGAATTGGTTATGCAAAAAAAAAAAAAACTATGGCATATTTAATTTCTACAAGTACCCGCTGTTATTTATATTTACCATGTTTTATGTTACCATAAATGATCATCAAAATTATTTTATATGAAAATGGCTCTTCCTATATGTAAAAGGAAGATATTATAATTACCAATATTATATCAAAACAGCATTACTGTGATTAACCTGAATTTCTCTTTTTGTCCCAAAGAGTTAGAAAACATTTGGAGGCTTTGTTCTTTCCCCTCCGAATGTATTGGAATAAAAAATATTTATACTTCTAGGCCCAGGGTACTTTACCCCAGAGAAATTTCTGAAATGCCAGAGTGAAGTCCCTCAGTAAGCAGAGCTGCAGTTTTCGGAGTAATAAGATGACATGTGTGCTAATGCCAACAGCAAAATCATGGTAAGTCTCATAATTTTTCATAGTCTGCTTGAGAAATTTTAATGTTCTAAAAAGTAAGCACATTCATTGGTAGTAGCTGGGCTATGAATTTGGTAATGAAATGGACACAGTTAAAGGATACAGAAAAAAGAAATACATATTTACATATATAGTTGTGAGTGCATATATATATAATATTTCCAATAAGTTTTTTTCAGAGGCAGCAATACAGTAAAAACTCTACCTTTAACTGATTTTAAGATACTGAATACTAGAAAAGTTTATTGTTAAAGTATCATGAGAAATCTCAACTGATTTTCACTTTCTGGAAGGAAGTGGTTGGCATCTCTCTTAGTAATGCTTTATAACTGTGCTTTCTCTTATATATAAAATTCTCTCAAGTAAAGGGTGCAAAATGTAAAATAGTTCTCCATGTTGGTGTCTTCTTTATAATTATCTTTCTTGTAATGATAATGGCAGAACTTAAATATCATATTTAATGAGGTGTTTATTAAAAATTACACTCATTTCACATAAAGAAAAGAGATGTCAGTATTTCTCTCAAACCTACTATTTCGTCTAATTGAAATCTGTGAAGCACGGCAAAGAAAACAATTGAAATCCCCTCTTTCATTAAGAGGCCCGATGCTTACCTTGGAGAAGAGTACTGACGAGTTATGTTTTGTACATTATAGTCTGATTTGCTGTGTATAAGCAAATGTGTAAACTGAATTGGGTGTACTAAAAAATCATTGCCTCAGGAAGAAGAAAAATACACTACAAGTGATTCATGTATTTGTGGAAGGAATTAAAAATTGTCAGAAACTCCGAAATTCTGACAGCCTGGTCATATATAGTAAATTGGCACTAAAATTAAATCAATGGTTAGAAGTTTTAGGGAAATATAAACCTTCTGTGTTAGTTTGATAAGACTACTATAATAAAATGACACAAACTGGGTGACTTAAGCAACCAAAATTAATTTTAAACAGTGTGTAGTGACTGGAATTCTAAGAAGGTGGACTTCTCCTGACCCTCTCCTTAGCTTGCAGATGGTACCCTCTCTCTGCGTCCTCCTAGCCCTTCCTCATCTCCCTCGCCTCCTGAGTGTCTGCTCTCAGAGAGACACCAGTAGTGTTGGAGTAGTGCTACCCTTATAATCTCATTTAGCCAAATTTATCTCTTTAAAAGCTTTTATCCCAAAGCAGCCACATTCTGAGGTATTGAAAGTTGAGTATTTAAAGTTGGGCTGGTGAGGAAGAATACTGAATACAGTCAATAACATGCCTGAAGATTTAATAAAATTAGATTAAGTATTAAGTTACCTGGACTACTTTTAAATTTTTGAGTTGTATTTTTAGAAGCAAAGTAAAATCCACCATTTTATATTTCTTGATCTATAAAATTCTATCTCCCCAAGGCATCTCAAATTCTCTTTATGATGAAACACTAAAATATGCATAGGACAAAATTTTGGTCTAGTTGCCAGGGTTTCACATTTAAATTTTGCTAAAACTTTGCTCAGTTGCTGCATCTGGCTCCCAATTATTTTTTTTAATTCAGCATACTAATGTGCCAGGGTGTATTTGAATACCTGGTAGTAAATCAACCATTAATACCTTTAATGCAAGAATTCAACAAAATTAACCAAAATCATATTCAGAGATCTTTCAGTACAGAACTTGTCTTTGCCAAATATATATTCTCAAATCTTGATAATTTTGTACCCAGAGGGGTTATTTAGGGATGTATTAGCTTTCTTATTGCTGAGACACAATACTCCACACCCACAGTTTAAAGGAAGAGAAAATGAATTGAAAGTTTCAGTCCACAATAGGCTGGCTTCAAGGCAGAAATACTATAGCAAAACGCTTGGCAGAGCAAAGCTGCTTAGTTCATGTAGGCTGGGAAACAGAGCAACGGAACAGTGCGAGAGAAGAGCAGGCCAGAAGTGAAGTGTAGACTCCAAGGGCACAACTCCATGACCCAGTCCCACATGCCTAGAAGGGCACTTCAGCAACCACTAGGGGCGGATGCCAAAGCCGGTCAAGTTGACTCTCCACCCTGACCATCACAGACAACAAAGGTCTCATAGCAGAAGCAACACATGCCCTCTTCTATTTCCATTCCACATCTCTGAGGTGGACAGGGAGATCAAGCTGGAGAAAACCCTTAGGAACACTGAGATTCTTGATAAATTCTAGGGACTACTGAATGGATTATAGTTCATTGATTACCAATTGTTAATTAATTATATGTCCTCAAATACTTTAAACATTTTTCTGTATGTCCCTTGCATTTTCATACTATCTGCATGATTTATCTGCTAAAATTATTGTGTTGAAAAATAAGATTGGTTTATAATATTTTTACTGATAAATTAGTCAGAAAATTTTAAAAAACCCTCATATATACATAAGATAAAAATTTCCACTGACAATTTAATTGGCCAACCATGTGTGGACTGAAATCTCTGAGTGAGCTAAAATAGGCCTCTCCTCTTTTAAATTGAGTATTTCAATCAAGTAATGAGAAAGTTGCATAAAATGGCTGAGATGTTGAACATTATGGTGCCGTCTATATGTGGTCTTCAGTGACATGGGTGCTAATGCCATCTGTCATTTTCTAATTGGATTGATTGGCTTAAATTTTGAAAGTTCTTCTTAGATCCTAGATACAGGTTCTCTTACATCGGCAATCCCTGTTTAAAGTATCTTTTCAAATCTATAGTCCCTGTTTTTATCCTCTGAAGAGTAAAGGACAATTAACGTTGATGCAGTCTAGTTTGTTGATTTTCCCTTCAGAGAATATCCTTTGCTGTCAAGTATCTGTTCCCAGACATGGATTCTGAATATGCCAAGTCACTAATTTATTGAAAGATTATTTCTTTGTCATTAGTTTTGAATGTTTTACTTATGTGTATGTCTTGGTCTAAATTTCTTTGAGGGTATCTCTTTGGAGTTCACATAGCCTGTATCTTTGGTCAAATTTGTGAATTTTCGCTCCGTTACTTCCTTAAATACTTTTTTATCACAGCTTTCTTTCTCTTCTGATGCTAAGTGATATGAATGTTAGATCGTTTATCGTCACACAGGTCTCGGAGGCCCCCTTTATTTAAATTTCAGTCTGTTTTCTCTGTGATGTTCACGGTAGGTAAATTTTGTTCTCAGGTTTAGGAATCTGTTCTGATAGATTCACTTTGCTACGCACATTCCACTAAGCACTTGCTGCTATTATTTATCGCTTCCCCTTTGTTATTTTTTAGAATTTCTATTAATGTTTAATGTTTAGCATTTTCACTTTTACTATTCGACTCTGTAGTTATATGAAATACTAGTTTTGTAATGGATACTTTGAAATCTTTGCCTGATATTTCAAATAATCATCCATCTCAGTGATGGCAAAAGCTTTTTTGAGTAAGGAGAGATTTTCCTGATTGTTGATATGATGACTGATACTCAGTTGTATCTAGACTATATTGGATATTATGTTGAGATACTCCTGATTCTTTTTGAATTTTCTAGTTTTTACTTTATGTTCTTTTATTTCTTAATTTTAACTGACAAAAAAACATGAAAAATATACAAATTACGATAATTACATGTGGTGTGGTACTATGATACATGTATACATGATTCAGATCAAGCATATTTATCCCATAATGCATCATTTCTCTATGGTCAAAACATTCAAAATAATTTTTTTAACTTTTTGGACTGTACTGTATAGGATAACTGTCTACAGTCTCTCTAGTATTCACTAGCTCCTACAATTTCTTCCTCCTAATGTAACTTAGTATGAAGTCTTCTATTTTTGTAGGCAGGCAGCCTGTTTAGATTTGTAATGTAGATCCCGACAGCTCTCACTGTCTCTACTGACATCACCCCTGGAGGTGAAGCCGCTCGCACTACCAGGGAGTGTGGAATATGGATGACTTCACCCATCCGGGTCCTGCCGGGAGAGGCACTTCAAACAGACCCACCGTCGCTGCCGTGGGGCGTGAAACTGCCTGCACAGTCTACCAGGCTTCTCCTTTAACAGTCCTTCCACCAGACAGAACAGACTTTTCTTTTCTCTTATATATTTACCCAGACCTGTTGATAGTTTCAGTTTACAAACCTCTCTGGTATTTATTCTGAGATAAAGAGGGGGAAAATAAAGCCAAAGAGACTTGCCACAGAATCACTTTTCTGGATATAAAGCCCTTAATCACCCCACTTTCTTCTTTTCACCTTCCAGAGTCCTTTTATGATGGTGTCTTTTATTATTTCCAGGGTATTCGGTCCTGATAATTTTATATGTTTTCTTTTTTTTTTTTTCCACTCACAGTTTTAGAGTGCATGGTTTTGAATGTGCGCGCGCGCGCGCGCGCATGCGCGCGTGTGTGTGTGTGTGTCTCCTCTGACCTTTATGGATTATTTACATACAAAGGTTCATACTATAGAATTTATCTATGAATATATGTGTGTGTGCATGCACAATTTTTCTCTGAGACTTTTGGATTATTTATAAAAATGCGTAAGTTTTAAGTTCATTTGGGAATATGTTTACCTGCATATGTGTGTACATGCGGATGACTTTCTTTTGGCACATTTGAATTATTTGTATATGCACATACTTTTAAATTTATGTGGGAATGTATATTATATATATATATGCATGATATTCCTTTGACACTTTTGTACATTTCATAAATGGAACATTATTTTATTGATATGAGCGTCTTTATAGCATAGTCTTTTGAGTCTTTGAAACCCAACATCTTAATTCTAAATTGCTTTTATTAGCTTCGTTACACTCAAAAATCAAACTATTTGAATATCAGTGCCTTCATTTATTAGAGCAGGATAATATAGGTATATCAAAGGATTTTAGAGGTATGAAATAAAATATTTTGAATAATTAGTACACATTTTAGTGGAGGCTCCGAGTACCAAAATCAACTCTAATTGCTTGAGAACATGGCAGTCTTCGTGGGTCCGGTATTTCTGTGGTGAGGAAGAGCTAAGCAAACATAAATTGACAAATTGAAAATATACATACTCAATATTGCACTGTGATGATTGTGATGATTGCAGTGAAAATAAACCAGAATAGTTGGAATATAGACTTTCAGGGTTCAGGGTGGCTGTCATTTATTTTTGTTTTTTGAGGCAGAGTCTTGCTATGTAATTCAGGCTGGCTTTAACCTCTCTCTATAGCTCAGGATGGCCTCAAACTCATGAGGATCCTCCTGCCTTAGGCTCCCCCCGAGTGCGGGTGTGTGCCACCATGCCCTGCCAGGGTGGCTGGTTTTAAATGGTTTGTGGGGAAATGACTGACTGCTATCATGGCTGGCGGCAGACACCTAAATGCAGTGAAATACAACACAGTGCAGATTAGGGAGGCAAGATCCAGAGGCAATCAGTGGGGCGAGAGGAGATAGAGGGTTTCTCAGAGTAGAAATAGGAAGAAAGAAAGGGAGGGAGACAGGGGAGGGGTCCCTTGTGGGTTCTGTTTCTCTAGAGAGCTACACAGTTTTCTTATTGACAAGAAAGTCACAGCGCCCTCTGGAATGCCATAAAGCTGTTTAAACTTTCAAGTACGTGATATATTGCTGGGTGAGTATCATGTAGCTTCTCTTATGTAAACTACGCAGACATGTGTATCTGTGTGCTTGTGTACGGGGCACCTGGGAGAGATCTCTCTGGCATTGTCATAAATAATGTTGACATGTCACCCTGACTACCAAAACAGAGTATCATTTGGAAGGCCAGTGTCACTCACTATTAAAGCATTTGTGTGACTCCTGGCGTTCTCTCTTTTTGTTATTATCTAAATTAGTTAACACATAAAGAAATTCGAAACACACCTATGAAATCACTTTCTGTTTGTTGGCAGGGAGGATTCGGGGCTGAGCTAGTTGAGGATGCTACCCTGCCCAGGAAACCAAGGCCAGGCGGGGCTCCCACGGCTGAGAGCAGGAGGTGGGAATTACAGAACCACAGTGGAAGAAAAAGTCAGAATTTAGGCAGAATCCAAACCAACCTGTGTCTCAACCCAGTTAGGTTTTGTTCAATAAATATAAAACACCAGAGAGCAATTTTGAGACCGTACTGATATTCTAGTTCCAGGAGGAAGAACAGATACAGGGACAAGTTCTTGCGAGTACATGTGAAATAAATCCAAAGGATTAGTGATTTTAGTAAAACTCACATGTACGGAAGCTTCAAAGCACTTCTTCTCAGAGCAAAGATGTATAAATTATAAAATATTTGCCCCAGCAGTGTTTTCTATCCAAATATTTAATATGCTGATACAAAATTTTGTAAATTGCTTATAATCTTTTAGTTCATCTTCTGTTTCCTTAGTTATGTGGTTATTTGTATTTTTCCAGTCAATGTTGTCTTAGAATGGTTAGAATTTAGAAAAAAAATTATTTATAATGGTGTACATTTCAACAGCAGCCCGAGCAGCGAAGTTTCTGCTCTTTTAAACTGGAAAATTTTGTGTCTCACTGTGCATGTAAATTGTTAGAATTGACAAGTTCTTCTTACTCTCATTAATGGGTCAAAGTAGGGAGGATGTTCCTCCTAGAAGGAGAAAAATATGACAGTAAGTTATTTTGCAGTAGTTAAAGACCATGATATGAAAAGAAATGAGAAAACTAAACATCATCTTTCATCAGTATTTACAGAGCCCCTGAAAACATAGCACCTTAATCAGCCACGTCTCTCTTTCATTCTATCTCTGTCTCTGCATCTATTTCCTGTACTTTGAGATCTAGTATTCTCCATCTGCCTCACTCAACACACATGAAATTTAAAATCCCAAATGAGAAAGGTAATTTAAAGAACAACTGACATATAACCTGATCAAAATCCTTTTTGAAATTCTATTTCTTTAGGAAATACTGAAGAACTTTTGTTTCCGATTAAAAATTATACTAATCCTCCAAAGTAAATTTATTTGTCTGATACAAACGCTGATGTTATGCATTAGACTTACTACAAAATAATTTTTGTGGTTTCATATTTAATACTGAGAGGCAATTTTACCTTCTAAGGATCTTCAAAAAATTACAGTTGTGTTATAAATAAAAGGACAAAAGACAAGAAAATTAAGACTCTGTGAAAGTGACCTGAAAGAGTTAAGGATTCATTCTTCCCACATTGTGATTCTGAGGGGGGTTCCCTCAGTGTCACTGTAGCTGCTCGGACTGTCAGGACAGGCCAAATTTGACACTGCTACACTCCTTCGTGGCCCTGTGAAACTTGTCACATCTTGAATCATTATGTCTTCTTTTAATGTTTGATAGTTGAGAACAGATCTTGGATAATCACCCAACAGCATTTACTGAAACTTCCAAACTGCAATATGGAAGTTTTTCCTTTTCCCAACATAAACATCACATTTTCTCCTTCATGAGAAGTCTAAGGATAAAAGAGAGATGACAGGAAATTAGAAGGTAGATTATTAGAAATGAGAAAGACGAGAGAGGAAGAAGAGAATAAAACAGAAGGGTGGAGTAGGGGTGAAAATAAAGTGTGTTACGTGTGTGTACTAATACACGGAAACAATCTCTTAGTCTCTACTACTAATATGCACTAATAAAATAGGTTTTAAATGCAACGTGGCAAAATGTTTTAGGAAACTTGCAAAACATTCATGATACTTGACTCTCAAATTTTCTGCGTAACAAACACCTTAAGAAAATATTCAGAATTGTACATAAATGTGCATGTTTACGAATGTGCACCTCAACTGTAACCCTAGGAAAATCTTACCATCAATCTATGAGGCTAGTATGCATGACCTATATTTTACAAGTTTTTAAACATTTCTACAAATAGAATTTATAGGTATTCTAATACAAAATTATATATATATGCACACATACAAATACACACATATATTATATAAACTGTATTTTAAAAAGAAATTAGCAAAATATATTGTTGGAAAATACATAAATATGTTGACAGCTCTTATATCTATCAAAACACATTTAAAGTAGTTTTAATTATATTTTATGCTTTTCTGGATGTTCCAAATTTTCTTAAATTAAGATAATTTTGAAAAAATCTAATAAAATTTGAAAGCTAGCATAAAGTATATTGGTGACTCTAAAAATTATAGCACAATTGCAAAAATGGTTAAAGAAATGCAACATATTGGAATACACAGAGACTTCCCAAATATCTATTCTACAATTCAATAATATTTCTTTGAATGCATTTTGTTACATGAAATTTGAAGCCATTCATCACCATTTTAGAGCCATAATACATTGGAAAATAAACTAACTTTTCTACATTACCTACATAAAAAGTTTCAATATAGAGCTCCATGTTTCTAAAATTCAAAAAAATAGGTTTAAGGAAATTCATTATGAATCACACATTTTATATCATTGCTTCTTTAGCTGGCTATTGGCCTCTTGGCCATTGTTAAAATCCCTAACTGCAGAGAGCCTTCCCATTTTCCAGCCTGATAATAACAAGCAACTTTTAGTTTGCAAGACAGATTGGATACAGAAAAAAAAAAAAAGCATTCTTTTTTTACATCAGTATAAGTAGAAATTAACAAAAATTTTGTAATTAAGAATTTATATGTGTCTAGGCACCAAGTTTTAAAATTATAATTCCCACTAAAATATCTCCAGGAACAATTTATATCAAGTTGCCCAATATATAGTTAGATTTCTAAATCATATATATCAGCTGTATATGTAGTATCATCAAATTTATAATTATACTGGGAGCAGTATTTTCAGCAGCCCAACTTTAGCACATCTGCATTATTAAATAGTATTGCACAGCTTTAAAAGTGCAACAACCCAAACTCAGAATCATTCTTCTTTGTATATATTTCAAATTTTGCTGCAAAAATGGATCAGAATTGACCTGTATGGGGTGCTCAGAAATCGTCACACAAAAATAGTACAAATGTGGGCAAATAGTATTGATTGGAGCTCAAAGTTCAAACCAATACAAATAATTAACCTGGCGGCCCTATTGCATGCTGGGAAACTGACCTTCTCCCCATCACTGTCTAGCAGGGTTTCCAGGGAGTCGAAGGATTGACCCACTTTTCTCTATGATACTAATAATAAAAATTATTATAAGAGGAAAAATGATACTGTTGGCATAAATTCTACATTTCCTTATAGAGCTTCATGACAATGTGAGGATTTTTAATAATTTATTTCTATAGTTTATACATTTTCTCATGCATCCTAATTTAAAAAGCAATAAGTAATGTTTGCTGTAGTTTTCAGCATCTCCAAAGTTTAAACTGTCCAAGATTTATGTGTCTAAACCTGATTTGACTGGAGGAGATCTTCTTTATTTTCATCTTATTATGTAAATAGTGTGGCCAAATATCTAATTTTCTAAGACCAATGCTAGGGATCCAGTGTTGCCTCCCTATGGATCTCCTATCTACCCATCAATAACACACACACACACACACACACACACACACACACACACACCCTACCACCAACTGATTGATACAGAGAAATACATTGATTCTCCTGCTGCAGATAATGATTTTAGATAATACAGATTATGTAGCTTCATGGGCTGAAACATACCACAATCTTCTCTCTTGATGTAGCAAATTTCAAGGAGTTTCTAGTACTTGTAACTTCAGTATCTTTGTATTATTCCAACAGTTATTTTACTCTCTGGATGCCTCTGGACATTTCTATAATTATCTGCAAACTGGTCTCTAGTAAATGTCGAGGACATTCTTGAAGGCTTATAGGAAAGGTAATTTCAAAATTAATTCAGAAGGACAAATTTCTTCAAACAAGCCCAAGCTCCAGCTAGGCCTAAATTCTTTTTCTCCCCCAGTAAATTCAATCTAAGCCTGTCTTTCCATCCTCCCACCACAGCGTGCCTCCTCCTCTTCTTAATCACCTCCTCTACTGGGAAACATTATTGAAGATTGATTTAATTTTTTATGTGACTAAATAGAGAAAAATCTAGTTCTCACAAAAGCTGCTGTGATATTCTAGTGCTCAGCCCCTCTTTTAAGGGAAGATGAGGTTTTACTAGCCCAATACTGTCTGAGTGTGTTCGGGTCTGATTGTCATCTTGTGTGGAACCTTGTGTGCAGCAGTTGGTGAGGGAAGGGGAAAACCTGATACAAGGAGAAGAAATTGGGTGAGAGGTTAAATCCTGTATGGATTTTATTAAGTTGCATCCTGTGTAGTTTGTGATTAAATATCCTATTCTGTCTTTTTTTATTTAACTTTTTTGCCAATAACATGTATTGGTACACTGTATACGTAATGATCACATTCATCATGGTTATTTTGTACCTGTACATGATGTACCTTGGTTCCCCTCCTCTTCCCCACTCCTCCCTTCCACTCCCCCACCCTTCCCTATTTACAGCAGGTTTATTTACAGTTTTACGTTTTTCCCCTTTCCTCTTTCTTTCCTTTTTCTCTTCCTTCTTTTCCCCCTTCTCCCTTTCCAATTCTCCTCTCTTTTGAATATCATCTTTCTTTTACCTAATATCTATTATACCTCTTTGTCCTTCTTTACACTTACAGTTTTTCATATCAGAGAAACAATTCGATGTGTACTCATGGGTGTCTGCTTTATTTCACTTAAGAGTATGTTCTCAAAGTGCATTCATTTACCTACAATTGTCTGTATTTTATCTTTTTTACAGCAGAGTAGTACTCCATTGTGTAGAAAAACCACATCTTCTTTAGCCATTCATTAGTTGTTGGGCATTTGGGTTGTTTCCAAGACTTAGCTATTACAAGTCGTGTTGCTATGAACATGGTTGTGCATATATCACTGTGGGATGATGTTTTTAATTCTTCTGAAAGATACCAAGCAGAGGAATAGCTGGGTCAAATGGAACCTCTAGTTGTAGTCTGTCTCCCTTCAGAGACGGGCACAACAAATGTCACTTGCAAACCCTCAATCCCTGTTCATTGAGAGCATCATGAGACAGATTCTTGGTGCCCACTGGTTCTTGGGCACTGTCAGTCACTGCTGCCGCCTAGAGGGGTTTCTCCAATAGATCACTGGGCCCTATGAGCGGGGCTTCACCCATTTCCACCAAAATCTATGTGCTCGGCCTGCTGCTGGAAAGCTGCACATGGAGACTCCTCAGACTAAGCTGTTTCATTCCATCAAAATACTTTCCCTATTTGGGTCCTAAGGTCAAGTTCTTACATCAAACTGCATGAGAATTTATTTTTTAACCTCAGGAGGAAATTCAGGGTAAACATCACATTAACGAATGCTTCAAATTACAAAGGATCTCATGTATAACATACTCATAATTCTGGTGCTACTTAGGAGATAGAAAATTAAAGCAGATTTTAATTATGGGTGAGGATAAGAAAGCAAAACTAAGTCCTTGGGGGAAGAAACCTACAAACCAAGTAATCTGAATTTGATAACTTGTCTTTTTTTTCAAATGACAGTTAAGAGTCACAAAATCACTTTACCTTGTGAAAGGTGAAATTTGCTATATTTTCCATCAAACTGATTATGATTTTACATAATCTATCCTACATAAAAAGATTACAATTGACACTTTCATTTATGAAAATTATTATTATTCAACTTTTTAAACAGATGTTGGAATATCTTTTACTTGGAGTGCCAATCATAAAATATTATATTGAGAAATCGAATGTTTCTCTTCAATAAACTCTAAGGTGTTCAATAAATTTACTATAAAACTTAAAATCTTCATGCCAATGCAGTCAGATAAAAGCACATTATAAATTGTACTTAATGGTCAGAAGAATTCAATCATAGTCAAATTATTGCATTATCAAAATGTGTAGTCAAATTATTATATTATCAAAAATGTATATTTTATTATTAATAGTCCATATTGCCTAAGTGGCTCAGCAAAAGTTATAAGCAATATACTTCCATTTGGTATAAAGAGCCAAGGGAAAGGACAAATTAATATGAAATATTATAAACTACAAAATAAGTATCATACAGATGCACACTCAAAATATGTTACTACTATATTAACATAGGTATGCAGGGTTTCAATTTTTCACATTTATATGAATATATATGTGTGTGAGTGTGTGTGTGTGTGTGTGTGTGTGTGTGTGTGTACATTAGTGATTCTCAACTAGGAGTGTCTGTTCCCCAAGGGACATAATACTTAGGAACATTCACTCTTTCTCCTTCCCTCTTTCCCTCTTTCCCTCCTTTCCTCCTTCTCTCCCTCTCCCTCTCCCTCTCTTTCTCTCTCTTTCCCTCTCAGCTGAAGACATTTTTGATCATCAAAACTGGGAGCAAGTACTAAATGGTATCTAATCATTAGAATGCTACTAAATATTATACGATACACAGGCCTGCCTTCAATAAATAAAAATTATTGAGATTAGACTGTTGAGAAATTCCAAGAAACTTAAATCACCAAGTTGCAGGTGATCTAAGCTAGAAAATTTTATTATTCATTTTACTTTTGTAAAGCCATTCACAGATACTAGTATTCATTTCTTCTTCATATTGGAAGTGCAGAAAATGACTCTAATAATAAATGTCTGGAGTGGGTGGTAAATATTTTAATAGATGTGAGAAGAGAAAGAAATGAAAGCTTTACAATTTCCAAAATGTTTCATACTGCATTAAGCAAACCACCCAAAGAGATCATGTAAATTATAGGTCAAGGGTAATTATTTACAAGAAAAAAAATTATTAAAAAGATGATAAATGATTTTATTTTATGCTATTTATAGTAATAAGTACTTCAGTTTATCTATGTAAAAATGCAAGATAGGATTAGACTAGATTTTGTTCCTTCTGTCTTTGAAATGAATGAAGGAAACAAACATAAAGGAGGGTCAGTGAGATTTTCTGACTGGTTTTTAACAACTAAAAGAGTTTTCAAATTGTATTTTCACTTTAATGAAGCTTGTATTCTTTGCTGAACCTGATAATTATGAATAATATTTCAGAATTCTTCGAAGCAAATAGTAAAATACATTATTGTATCTGAAACTTATCTCACACAAAACAGCTTTTAAATGTTTTGAACCTATTTCACATAGTGAAAAGGTTAAACAATTCAATTTACTGTATATGAGGAGTATTTTTAAATACACAAAATATAAGAATGCAGGTGATCTTTAAATGTGTCGGCTTCCTTCCCACTTTCCTTCTTGCCAACTTCTCCCTCTGATTTCTTCAAGTACTTTATTATGTATCCTTTCCTTCTCCCTTCTTCCTTTTTTTCTAACTCCCTCCTTTGTCTCCCCCTTTATCCTCCTTCTCCCTTCTATTCCCTACACACCACGCATCTGCCTTTTCAAGGGAATATGCTACAAAAGGACTTTCTTTGTGACATCAGAATGTACTCCAGAGGGTTTCATCAGGTTTCATCAGCTGGTAGAAACAGACTATCATTCAACTAAATTCCTACATCATGGAGATCTCTTCAGGTCAGCTGCAGAAAGCAAAGTCTTTTCAGTCCTTCTCAGGATTGCTGGATGAGCAAAAACTCTAGAGGAAATGAGTTCATGGAGAAGCCACTGTGCAGTGAACATATGCCATGCGTCCCCCTCATATTCGTCGTCACCCTGACCCTGACCGTGGCCGTCATGTGACAGAGGCTCACCTGCACAAAGACAGTGGAATTCCATGAGTTCATCTCAGAGATAATATTGTTATTAACAACCAGACTATTTCTCCTTCATTTCTGTGGCTTCCTTTACCCTCCACAGTCACGTCCTGCCTCTTGCAACCAAAGCTCATCTTCCACTTGTGGATGGAAGTTGCCTTTACTCCATCAACTCCTATTAAAATAACGTGTACAGTGACACACGAACCTAAAGTGGCACCTGATGCTTTTCACAAATGGTGGCCGACTTTTAGCTTTCACTCAGCCAAGACAGCATGGTTCACAAATAATTTGTTTTGGCGTTAGTATTTGCATGAAGTGGGTAGTTCTAGGTTATTGGCTGAGCCTACAGACTAAACGGCCTGCTTCAGTAGGAACAGAAGAATGGAAGAAAAAAATGAACGAATTGAGCTGATATCAGCATGACTGTGAGAGTAATTAGAGCACTAAGACTATTTACCACACAATTTAAGAGTACTATATTTCTTAAGAAACAGGATGTATTTTATCCCATAGATGAAGGGGTATTAAAGAGCAGTATAAGAGTACAGTAAATATATTTGAATGACGATATAGTCATGGACTGAACAGAAATGACAGTTGAGACTGCTTGAAAGCTAAAGAGACACCGCCGTATTCCAGACATGATATGTTACGGCAATATCTAGTAGGTAGCTGAAGACAAAGTACATGAACAAAGAAAAGAGAACAATTTGGGGATATAACTTTGTCACCTGGGAGGAGGACATGTAACCTGCTGGCATGGCAATTACTGAAGTAGAAGAATTTTAGCCACGAGAATTGAGTCAGTTCACCCACTGCCAGGCCTCAAACAGACACAGTGTGTGGCAATAAAATTTAACTGCTTGTTCAGGGAAACTCATAGACAGGTATATAAAACTATAATCTCCAAATATTTTCAGATTGTTTCCTAAAATTCCAGAAAATCAATTTATCCAGACAATATTTCTTCTGAGACAGTGGCTCTTATGTTTTTGGAAAGATGATCGGTCACTTGGGCAAAGAGATTACTTAAAAAGGTATTTGTTTATTTTTTGTAATTCACTTTCACCATCTTTTGGCCATCTGTCACTAACTTCAAACTGTTATCCTGTGAATTTTGTGCAGTTCCAATCAGTTTTCCATCTTTCAGTTAACATCAGGATCCTGACCAGGACTCTTTTGTCTGAGTTTATGTTGAGTTTCTGTCAAAGTGATGATTTCTTGGCCCGATAAACTTATCTTTGCTTGGTCACATGTTTCCTTAGTTATTTTTGGTAAGTGAGAGGAGCTGATGATAAACAGG
>PVJO010014275.1:0-48853 GCA_004026905.1 Hystrix cristata
GGGCTCAGGCCTGGCCAGTTGCCCCATCTGAGGCTGCTTGGGCCCTACAGCTCCTCAAGAAGTGCCATCCCACATCCCCTTCCTCCCCCATGGCCGAGGGGGGGCTTCTGCCCTTGAGCCGTGGGGGTGCCCTTGTGTGTCTGTGTCTGAGGGTGTGGGGCTGCCGGCCAGGGTGAGTCAGACTGTCCAGTGTGGGTGTGTGACAGTGTGTGATTCTGTGAGCGGGACACAAATGCCCCTGCATGTGTTTGAACACACTTCTGGGATGTTTGGGGAGCAGCCGGCGCATGTGTCCTTGGGTGTGACATAATGGTCATGTCACCATCGTGGGGGGAGGTGGCCTGAGCCCCTTGTGCGTCTTTGGGCACCACAGGTTGCGTTTCGTTGTATCTGGATATGAGCAGGGAGGAGGCCACAGCCACCACGTGGCGGCTGCAGGGACCCACAGGCGCCTGCCCCAGGCTGGGAAGGAGGAGGGGCAGGAAGGGCAGGGTGGGGGTGCAGTGCACCCGGCGTCCTAAGCAGCCTGAGGACACCTGATAGCCTGATAGGTGTCTGCGCTGGGACTTTCCTCCGAGCTCTGAGCCAGGCAGGGTCGCCCTCGGTCCAAAAACACGGCCACAGCGGCTGCAGCAGGACCACAGCCCAAGACCACTAACCGGGTGGATCTGGTAGAAACAAGTTTCCTGGGGACAGAAGAACTGGCAGGGTTCTGAGGCCACCCTGACTTCAGTACCCACACAGACTGGTCCACAGCCCTCCGGCCACCCGCTCCTTCCCTGCCTGACTCTAGCCCCATCCACACGGAGAGAAAGATCAGGGACTCCACATCTCATGTGCCACCCCCAGGGAGCTCTGAGTACAACTGCCAGGGGCCACCGTGCAGTCACCCCTTGATTCCTGAAACGCACCTCCATTCCCAGGTCCTGGCCCAGCCTCTGCCACCGGCCCGCTGGATGGCCCTCTCAGAGAACACCTGTGGCCGTCGGGCCAGGCCCGGCACTCTCCCCCACTTCTGCGTGCTCATGGTCTACCCCTGGAGACCCCAGTTGTGACTGGACCCTTAGAGCCACACCTCTCACAAGGTTCCCTCTTGATTGTGACCCTTTGCTCAGGCCACACTCCTTCCTTAAACACTGCTTACCCCATCACAGAGGGCCAAGACTTCCCACTGGAGGGGGGTGCAGTGCCCTAAACCCATGCAGGGGGCTGCTCCCCCAACCTGTCCGTACCTGCCACGGGTTCTGGGAGAGGGTGCACATCTCATCTGGGTCGTGGCCAGGTGGACGCAGTGCTAAACTACACTGGACACTCCCATCCAGCCTGTACTGTGACCACCCAGGGGACAGTCCTCAGGAACTCCACCCACCTCCGCTGCCCCACCTTCCAAACTAGGTTGCTCCCGTCCTCTACTTCTGGAGAGTCACACTAACAGGAAACCAGAAAGGATGCTGCTTTTCCCTCCTTCACCCCTCCAGGCTCAGGCCAAGCCCTGCTGCTGGCAGAAGCTGGCTGCAGGGGACGCTGGGACGCACCCCTGCAGAGCAGCACAGGGCACAGGAAATGCAGCAGGAGTGTCAAGTGGTCAACCCCAGCTGGGCACTGAAGCCAGGGCCTTGCCGTGCTAGGCCTGTGCTCTACCAGGCCGGGTGAGATATTCCTAACATGAAACAAAGCAGAACTCTTTTGGGGAGGTTCCAGCCCATGGGCGGAAATGCTAGGAAAGGTAGAGCGGAAGCCCCTGCCACTGTGCCCCTCACCAGCAGCATAATAAACCACAGTCGATATGGCCACTCAGAGGGAGCCGCAGGCCTGGATATGGAAAACCCAGGCATGTCCACTCTTGTCACACTCCCACTGCACATTCCTATTTGCTTGGTGCCAAAGCTGCTCTTGGAAAATACGATTGTCACAAACTCAGTCAGGCAGTGAGGCCAACCCCAGCTGCAGCGGCAGATGCGCTGTCTCCAACCTTGGAACCTGATGTAGAGCTACAGACCGTCTCATCCCTTGAAGGTGCGTGCCGCAGGTTCGCTTGCCTGGACCAATGAGACTGATTAGGAGGAAAGCAGGTTAGAACAGCTGGCTGAGGGCAGGCTGCCTCCAGGGCCATCTGACACGATCTATCTATCATCTTCCAGTGATACCGGAAGGCTCCGCGAAGACAGAAGCCCCAGGAAGAGGCTCACAGAGCCTGGAGAGGTCAGGCTGTTTCTGAGGACATCGCTTCATTTGGAAAGCAGCTCCTGGTCCTGATAGAGACTGAAACGGGACACCAAGTGACTGCCCCCTAACTGCCAGAACAACGCAAAGATTCACTAAATCATACGGCATTCCACGAAAACTGGACGTGATGCACAGCCGTACCCCTCACAGTGGCACCAAAGTCAACAAAGGACTGCAGTGTGTAACAGGCCCCTGAAGATTTTATCCCTGTCAGTGGGAGGCTCAGCAACGCCGGGACATGCGGACAGGGATGGCTGGGACTCCCCCAGGAGACGAGGCCTCTATGGCCAAGGTGCAAGACGAGTAATGGTGGCACACGCCTGGAATCCCAGCACTCTGGGAGGCTGAGACAGGAGAGTCACAAGTTTGAGTCCATCCCAGGCAACTTAGCAATTCAGTGAGACCTTGTCTCAAATAAAAAATAAAAAGGAGGCTGGGGATATAGCTCAGTGTGAAGACCCTAGTTTCAATCCCTACTATCACCAAGAAAAAAAAAAAAAAGAAAGAGTAACATAGGACAGGCAGAAGACGGAAGCCGTGATCATTAATTTAAGCCTCGTGGCCAGCTACCAAAGCAAAGACTCTCACAGCTGTGTTCTTTGTTGCCCTGTTCCTTACTTTCTTCTGCCAGTTCCTTATAGAAAGAGCAATGAAATGGCTAAAGCTTCGAGTTTCAGGTGGGAGGAAGACTGAACTGACTCCATCCTTCCATGGTAGCTCTTGAGACTTTTTGGAATTTTCATTCATAAACGTGGCAAAGATGGATGTGGATGGGCCAGAGTGATGAACTATGCTAGATACTGGTTTTCTCGCCTTCCAGACCTGCTCTGTACTCTACCTGCTCTGGGCAACACGAAGCTGATGAGCTGTACCAGTGGCTCCCTCGCTGTCCGGAGATCGGTCTGCAAACCCTAACCCAAGTGACTCCATCTTGGAAAGGGTGCTCTTTAGCCATCCACTGGGCTCTGTGGGCTGTAGAACAACAAGATCTCCAACCACCACAGCTGGAGATCAGCGGAGTCTCCCGTAAGGATGGGATGGGAGCAGAGTACACACAACTTTTCCCAAGTTCCCTCATCTCTGTCTCTGCTGTTTGCTGTTTACCTCTGAGCCCTAGAAAATTTCAGTAAGAGTCAGCAACTTTGGCAGTACTACAGCCCGCAAACTGCCCATACTCTGTAAGCAACCAACTCATTTCCCTGCCAAGCTGGACGTGTCCAAGTCATTCTTTGGACTGTTGGTTCCCTCTCAGGACAGAAACAGACATTGCGTTCATGTCTTTCTGAGAAATTCACTCAGCACCTACCTTCCAGCTTCCTGTTGGGCTTGGCCAGGGGAAGCCTTGTATAGGAGACTGAAGGGTAGAAGGAGCATGAGTTTGAGGTGTTGTTCCCCTGAGCCCTTCCTATTGGGTTTTGCAGTTTACCCATAATCCTCCACGGAAGAGCCCAGCCTGTCTGAGGCTCTCTCTTACTTTTCTTATTTGCTTCCCCCTGTGCTGGGGATTGAACTCAGGACCTCATGCATGCTAACCAAGTGCTCTACCACTGAGCTGCACCTCCACCCACCTTGGGTTTTTCTTGCTGCTCTAACCCCTAATGGTAACCACTTCCCTCTCTGGCCTGCCCCAGGGATCTTCAAACTCTCTTCATGCCCATATAAATAAACCCCCTTCATTACACTCTCATCCACCCTGTTTGCTTTTTCTGCTACAACCATCCTGGCCACACAAGCAGGAAGCGCACTCCCCACAAGTGAGCTCCCACAATTTTATCACTTTCTTCCTAGAATGCTGCCTGCGGTCCTGTTTGAAAAGCATGGTAAAAATTGGGACGGTTTCATTCTCACCCCACCAGTAGACTGTGATCTTGCTGGGGCACGATTCATGCCTGACTCACCTGCGCCTCCCTCCTTGTATTCTGGTATTGTCTACAATGCATATTAGGTGTCCAGTTAGCATCTCCGATGCACAACTAAACAAATCGGTGCTTTATTATATGAATAAATCCATCATCATTGGTCAGGTTTCTCTTTAGATAATTGTCCTAAGTCTCTTGCACTGGTCATCAGCGCCATGTCACCACAGACATGGAGGGTAAGCGCTCCTTCTTGGTCCATTCAGGATTGGGAAGAGAAGTCAAATACCTCCCAGCCAGAGACCCAGCAGCCTCTCCGTGGTGTCTGGATGGAGAACACCTTTGCCACTGTTGCAGCTCCTGTTCGGCTGGCCCCTTGAACTGGCTCACACACTGGAATTGCACTTTAACTCCTTGTGTTTTTCTACAAATTTTCTGAGATTTTCCTGAGGCTTTTGCCACCAACTCTTTTCATCCATTATGAAAATATTGTACGTCATGTTTGCTGGAGGATGCCTAAAACAAGAGAACAAAAACCACACTGCTCTCTAGGAGATCGGAATTCCCACTGTCTGCTAGAATCCAGGGTGGTGTTCCTGGGGACCCGGGTTCTGCCTCCCACCAGAAAGGTCTGTCATGTACGAAACTCCTTCTGCCCCTGGGCAGCCCCTCAGGAGCATAGGCCAGCCACACCTCTGGCTAGACTCCGAGATGGACCCACAGCCCAGACTGCTGCTTTTGGCACCTACAGGGGTGTGGAGGGAATATCTGGGCCAGTGGATGAACCCTGATCAGAATTGTGAAGTGGGTCGAGCTCGTTTTCAAGAGCTCTTAAATCCTCCGTCTCTGACTTCTACCACATTCAACGCTCGCCCTTCGCTTCAGGGATCCCGCTCCTGTCACAGAAGAGGAACTGGATGGGAGGTGGTGGTGGCAGCGGTGGCCGGCCTGACTGTCCTTCAGCATTTAAGGAAAGCCACACCACTCTTGCAGGGAAATGTAAATGGTGTAGCTTCGGCATCAGAGAGAGGGGTGGAGGTGGGCAGTGGACACTTCATCACTCATCGCACGTCTCCGCCCCTCTATCTGGGGACAAGAAAACCTCGGGGTCCCGTGGGGAGCTGCTCATCCCTGTCTCCAGGGAGGACAGGAGGCCCCTAATTTTGAAAGCATTTGTGCAATGCATGATCTTGGAAACTGTTCACCTCCTGCAGCCTGCTCATGGAGTGCAGTCAAAGTGACCACTGTTGGAGCCTGGCTCCTCAGGGCCTCTGCTGTACCAGGCATTAACCTGGGCTCAGAGGATCATGGGGAAGTTCACTGGAGGCCCCGGAAATGGCTGTTTAGTAACCAGGAGAGCTGTCGCTGGATATCCTAACCACCAGCACCGCTGGACCAGAGGGAGGGAGCCTGCTCCCCCTCGTCCTTGTCCTTTTGTCTTTCCTTTTGCACCTGTATTCCTAGTTCCCAATCTTCCAGCCAGAGGCTCTACCCCTCCTCTTTCAAGGCCCTTCAGTACGGGGGCAGGTCTGGCCTGAGCTACAGGGGTCTGGAGAGACAGCACGGCCCCCACCAAGGATGCCAAAACCTGGCTGTGCATCAGAACGAGGCAGCACCGGAAGCCTGACCTCCCTCGGTCCTGTATCCCCTTGGGCACGCTGATCTCAGGGACTCCTGCCCTCCCCCAATCCTGGGGCCTGCCAGAGGCTCTGGGGGCACTGCTGGTTCAACCCCCAGGAGTTCTTGGAAGGAACTCACAACGGCTGCCTCCTCCTCATGCACAAAGCCAGCACAAACACCCACAGCACCAAGACCCCGAGGATCGACGCCAGGACGACGGCAACAGTGATGATGTTCTTCTGCAAGAAGTGCAGAAGCTGCACGCAAGGTAGAGCTAAAGGGAGAGACAGAGAGAGACAGAGGAGACAGGGAGAGGTGACCTCGCATGCGGCCCTTGTCACAGGAAAAAAAAATATTCGACTGGAAGCATCACATAATGCCAGAGATGGCCCGGAGTGCATACAGCCATCTAGGGATGCGCAGGAATTTCAGGGTGGTCCTGGGTGCCGCCAAGGTGGGCTCAGGCAGAGAGGCAGCCTTAACGAGATCTCAGAGGAAGGTGACCCCAGCTGGCATCGGGGGCTCGTGGGGCTTCTGAAACTCCATCGAAATGCAGCCCAAAGGGACAGAATCGGGGCCAGGCATAAAGGTACAATGACAAGCACAGGGTAGCTCAGGGTGGCAGGCCTGAGCTCGGGCAATTGAATGAGGAAAACGCCAGGCACATCAGGAACTAGGTAACCTTTGGCAGTCAGTCCCTTCCTGCTTGTCAGAAAGCCTGTGTCTAGCAGTGGCGGGGGCTCAGAAGGTGATGCCCGTGTTTGGGGGGTTGTTTCTTTTTTTTTTTTTCCCCTGTGACAAGGTCTTGCTATGCAGTGCAGGCTGGCCTTGAACTCACTATGTAGCCCAGGCTGGCCTCATGCAATCCTCCTGCCTCAACCTTCCAAGTGCTGGGATTACAGGCGTGTGCCACCATGCCCCGCAATGCCCTGTTTTGAATGACCCTGGCCATGCAGAAACAACAGAAAAGTAGCATCTCTATGGTGGTCACATGCAGGGAGTGAACTGCAGACCACAAGCTCTTGCAGCTGAGTCAAAGCTGTGTCGACATCCAGTCAGACAAAGTAGGACGAAAGGCTGAGGGCACCCTGGAGTCCTCCACAGCTGAGCACCCTCCTCCCTCGTGCTGTCAGGTGATGTGGTGGACTTATTGTGGTCAGCTTGCGCCAGAACCCCCAGCTGGTCTGAGTTGGTGTGATGCTGGGCATAGAGGATCCACCTGAGGATTGTTGTGCTAACGCAACATAAAGCAGAGCGGGAGCAGAAGCTAGTTGGTGGGCTGTTTCCCAGGAGAAGCTCTCTGTGGCTGGTTCTCCTGAAGGGGACGCGGCTGTTCTCATCGAGGAAGGAGCTCGGGGCCTTGCTGTCATCAAGGATGGCTGCTGTTGCTTCGGGGGAGCTCTGATCTTCATCTCTGCTGCAAGCATCATATCCTGGTTCCAGTAAAGATTTCTTCAGCCGTCATCTGCAGACATGGAGGTACACGGGACAGTGCTGGGGGCTCCCAGCCCTTGATTGGATCTTTCGGGTCTCCAGTGCCTAGACAGACATTCGGCACTTCCTGCATTTGGCTGGTGGGTGAATATTGTGACTTACAAATGTCCTGTATTAAATCTGCTCTCTTACAAACCATTGCCTCTAGAAAAGCTAAGACAGGTGACTACCTCTACTGGTGGCTTCTTGAAGCACTCGCGCGGTCACATCCTTGTTGAGTGGCAAAGATTCTCTGTCCTGCCTCTCTTCTCTAACGTGGTCTATGAAACACAAAAGATAACAGTGTTAGAGTGTGGTCTGGGCTGTTCCCAAAGGGCGATGTGGTGCAGTCTGGGTCCCCAGGGTGGCGCCACTGGGAGGAGGTACCGGAACCTTTAAGGGGCGGAGCCTGAAGGGAGGTCTCTGGTCACTGGGGGTGCGCCTCAGAGAGCATCATGGGACCCCAGGCTCTCCCTCTGCTTCCCAGCCATGAGGCCAGCAGCCGCTCTGTCCCTCAGCAATCCAGGCAATAAGCCTTTTCTTTTTGTGAGCTGACTGACTCAGGTGTTTTGTCATCACAGAGGGAAGCTCACGTGCATGGGCTCCTCTACGAGCCACCACTGGCCTGGGGTTTATACTGTTTCATGAAGTGGCTTCTTCGGCTGTTGAAGTCAGGAGGTAGGGAGGACTGTGAAGGAGCATCTAAACAGACTACAGGCATCAGTATTTTGTTTGGGGTTTTTTTCCTCATCTAGCACCTTCCTGGGTAACTCGCCCACGACAGAGGCCGCAGTCCCCACAGCGGCATGGGCCCTGGAAGCCCCAGGAGGGCTCAATATGCTGCAGAGCACTGAGCTCACTCCTGAGTGCTGGACTCTGTGGGTCTAGGGTGGGCCCATTCTCGGCCCATTCTCGGCCCACCCTAGACCCACTCAGTGGACTGCTTGTCTCACAAACCCCAAAAGGCACCACTGCTGCTGGTTGGGGACCCCAGCTAGAGGACCCTAGGGAGGACTTCCAGCCAGCCCAGAGCCTCTCAGAGCCCCAGTGTCCGCCTCCACTTGTGTAAAATAGAGATAAGACCCGCCATACAGATAGTGTAATGTTTGTGAAAATGGTTTCTAAACTCCAATGTTTCATACAAAATTTCTCAAATTGTAAAGACAAAATAGGAGAATTAACCTATTTATTGGTAAGGCGGTTGCAGAGTGGTTTAGTAGAAAGAAGACAGGGTTGAAGATGCGAAATATTTGCATCCTGGCCCTGCCACTGGCCATCTTTGACTCGTCTATACCTGAGACCTGGCAAAGGGCCCAGGTAAGCCCAGCTTGGAGAAGGCCAAGGCCAGAAGGGCCATCCTCCTCGTCCCCAGAAGATGCAGGGATGCTCCAGGGAAGGGGCTGAGAGAAATTCCAGGGAACAAACTCGAGCCATGCTCAGGATCTGGGGGAGATCTGTTTGGACTACCTAGCAGTTGGAAAGTAGAGCTGTCAAGAAGAATAGGAGCTGGGCGTGGTGGCGCATCTATGTAACACCAACACTCGGGAGGCTACAGCAGGAGGATCACCAATGAGTTTAAGGCCAGCTTGAACTATAAAACAAGACTGTGTCCCCAAAGCAGGGAGAGAATAGGAGAGGGTGAGAAAAATCTCATACCCCAGATGGGTTTGAGCCAGGCTAGAGTCCCCCAGCTCCTGATGGGAGACCTCTGCAAGCTGGAGGGGCAGTTTGGGGCGGGTTTGGTAAATCTTCTCCACACACACAAAAAGTCTTGGGCTAAGCGTGTAGCTCAACGGTAGAGCACTTGCCTAGCCTGTTCAGGGCTCTGGGTTCCACCTCCAGCACCATTAAAAAAAAAAGAATCTATCTAGGAGACCTGCCTTGCTGTCCATGCAGATATATCCTAAGCACTTTCCAAATGCCTTCCATTGTACCACATCTCTATCCCATAATTCTCCACTGACTAGACTGACTTCCTAGCTGGGAGCTCTTAGAGGACGAGAAGGCCCCATTTAGCGCTCTAGTCCCCCTCTCAGGACCTATGTCTGGGCAGCAGAAATCAGCAGCTAGGTGTTGCGGGAAACCGGTCATGGAAGATGAGCAGTGCTGGAAGATCTGCCTCGCTCATTCGGCCACCGGCACAAGGCCTCGCCTCCTCGCTGGCCCAGGTGTGAAGAGATACAGTTGTGTTTCGCTGATGACTGTCATGCAATTTACAGGAGACTAACTGGGCATGTCAGCAACATGAGTTGAAAGAGTATTCGGACATAAATCCCCAAGGTGAGGAATCTGTCAAAATGCGCAGTCTTGGGCTTCACTTTCAGACTCTAGGTGGGTTCCAGGAACAGGACTTTAATTAGCTCCTCTGGTTCTCCAGCCTCACCCATGAGGGATGCTGGGTCAGGCCTGGAAGCCTTGTGCCCATTCATAGAAAGACCACTTGTTTGCCGGCCTGGACAATGACACATGTGGCTTCTATTTCCCCCTTTTCAAATTTTTCAAAGGAAGAACCGCTTGATGGAATTCTAGTTGCCAGCCTCGTTTGTTTTGGTTTGGTTCATCTGCCGGGCTGGGGATGGGAGCCGGGGCCTCCTGCGTGCTGGGCAAGCGCTCTACTGCCAGGCTGCCCAGCCTGCCTCTCATCCTGTCTTTAGGGCACTCTGTCTTTCCATAACCCAATCAGTAAGGTCACCCTGGACATAGGACACTTTCCCACACTGCGCAGGAGGGTGGAGAGTGTCCCCCTGTGGTGGTGCCCCAGGAATGTGCGCCTGCCACCCCGGAAGAAGGCACCAGCGGGCACCTTGGGAGGAACCAGCTGCTGCCAGTTCTTACTTCTCCTTCTTGACACCCATCTGCCTGTGGAGAGCAGAGTCTGGCTACTCTGCCATGCTGCACATACAGATTCAGGCCCTCACTCCGCGTCCCCGAGCCCCACCCTGACTAGGGACTGGGAGCGCTCCTAAATTGGGACGAAGCCCTGCAGCCTCCAGCCAAGTCTCCTCTACCAAGAAGTCTGCGCTCCCTCTGCCGGAGCCTGGCGCAGTCTTGCATTCGATTATGAACGCAGGAGAAAGGGCTGCATACTAGGTACCGGCCCTGAGCCACTATATCTATTGTTTGCACTTACTATCATTGGGAAGTTTGTCCATACCGCCAAGAAAATCGTCTGGTTCCTCAGAATCCCAGGGCACAGCGGCCTCTTGGATGAAATACACAAAAAAGAAAGGGAAGGTTTTCTTCAGTGCACACTTATAAGCATCTTTTATTTTATTTAAAATTTTTATTTTAAATTTTTAAATTGAAGTATTAATAGAGAATCTAACTTGTGTGAAGACGTGTGTGTGTGTTTGGTTGGTTAGTTTTTTTTTAAAAAGGTCTCGCTGTATAGTGCAGGCTGGCCTTGAACTCGCTGTGTAGTCCACGCTGGGCTCAAACTCAGAGTGATCCTCCTGCCTCAGCCTCCCAAGTGCTGGGATGACAGGTGTGTACCACCACGCCTGGCTAAGAAATGTATGTGCAAAAGGTGACGCAGACAAGACATGTCACCTGACTACTGATTGCAGAGAAGCCCAGGCAGATGCTGGGAGAAATACCCTCGGGACCCAGAATGGACATCTGTATGCCAAACAGCAACACAGCGTTTATTCCTCTGCCACCCGGACACTTTGGTCACTGCTGGCAGATTTCAGGTACATAATTCCACCCTTATTACCTGTGATTGAATGCCCGTCTCAATCCCCAAAGAGCTACCATGTTTCAGTAACACGAAGCAGCTTTGGGGAGGAGTATGTTCTTCCTTTCTGTCATTGCCAGGGTGCACCTAGGATGTATCACTTGAGGTACTGTGTCACCCTCTGCTGGCTGAGGAATTAACAAGCCCTCAGGGCTCTCCAGCCACTTCCTGTGCATGGAAGGACCAAGAGTGCAGACTGGGAAGTTCTGTGTTTCTCAGGAATCCGGTCACAAGGGACAGTGAACCCCACGTGCGAATCGGGTATCTGCCCCCAAATGCCGCCCAGAGGGGCAGACCCGCCTGACCCTGCGCGGCAGGGATCACCCCAAATTCAGCGACTTTCATGCTCAGGCCACAGACAGGAGCAGGTCGGCGCGAGGCTCCCATCTCAGGGCGGCTCCGCCCCCGCAGCAGCTGGCGGCCCAATGAGAACCCACAGGACAGCCTTCCCCTGCCGGGACCCCGGCCCGGGCCCGGGAACCGTGCAGCAGGCGGTAACCGCAGATACTTGCTTTCATCCGGGTCTTCCCTGGCCGGCGGCCCACCTGCCGTGCTTGCTTTCCCCGGACCCTCAGGAGACAGCTGCTGCAGAATGTCATCTGCGGGAGGCAGAGGAGGCGCGTTAACCCAGCCCAGGGCCCGTGTGTCCCGCGCTGAGTCCCTGAAGCGGTCGGTGCACACAGCGAGCGGATGACACGGACGCTCTGAGTGCCTCGTGTGAGGAAGGGGAGCTGCAGCGACCCGAGTCACTCCCGCTCCTTGTGACTGCACTAGGTGTCGCACATGGTTGACGTGCCCACCAGACTGGCGGGCAGAAACATCATTTCTCCCTTTAGGAAGCTTTGCACATGAGAGTGATGATTTTTATGGCTGAGAGACCTACATCCAAATCCTGATTTTGCTGTTTACTAAAACCTGACCTCAGGCAACTAACTTCATCCCCTCCATCTTTAGTTCCCGCACCAGTTGGATGGGGAAGCGACTATTTAACTCAGCTCTTTTGTGGAAATTGAAGAGAACACTGTCTGAAAGCATGTAACAGATTGCCAATGGGAAGGCAAAAATATCTCATCACTATCTTATAAGAATAACCCCCAGATAAGCTAGTAAACATTGTTAGTATTCTCGAAACAGAATATATCAATGAGTCCCAACCTGGAGTCACCCAAAAGGCTTTAAAAAAAAAAAAAAACCGATGCAACCATGTCTGGTGGTGCACACCTGTAAGTCCAGTAGTTGAGAGGCTGAGGCAGGAGGATCGCCATGAGTTCAAGGCCAACCTGAGCTACACAGTGAATTCAAGGCTGGGGTGGCTCTTTCAACAATCCCTCCAGTGACTCTCATGCTGGATTTAGGCTGACCACCCTGGCAGTGGGTCCAGCTTAGCCTCGAGCCTCACAGGCTTGGGCAGAAATTGAGGCCGCAGCTGTGCAGCCCCAGTAGTGGCCCTGCCTCTGCCTCTCTACTCCCTTTGGAGGAACAGGGCTCCAAGTGTTCATCTTCCTTTTGGCCTAATTTGTGACACTGAGAGGGACTGATCCTCGCCATTCCTCTCACAGGCTCAGGAGCAGGTGTCCCGGATGACAACCGTGACTCCTCAGACACGGTGGAAAGGAGCAGTCCCCAACACCTCTGGCGCCAGGGACCAGTTTCATGGAAGGTAATTTTTCTATGGACCAGGGCGGGGCGGGGTAGGGAGACAGAGTTAGATTCTTATAAGGAGAGCGCAAGCTGAGTCCTTAGAATGCAGCTCACAGCAGGGTCCGCGCTCCTAAGGAATCTAGTGCTCCAGTGGCCTGACGGAGGCCGCGAGGCCAGGGCTGGGGGTGCCCAGAAACACCAAGGCGCTCCAGCTGCTCCCACCGCGCACCCACTGCACTGCCTGCCTCCCAGCAGGCAGGGATGGGGCTGTGAGCCCAAGGGCTGGGGACCCCGGCCTAACGGTTTCATGGGAGGCAGCTACAAAGATTTTAGCCACGCCTTTCTCCATACTCTTTGAACTTGAGGAAAATATATTATCTGAACCTGTGGGGAAAATAAACTTAGCTATGGAGTCACTCTTTCATCATGGGCTGGGGGTGTGACTCAGCCTGCAGAACGCCCTGGTTCATCCTCTGCACCAAAAAACAAAGAGGAGACTCATTCTCCCCACAGGTCCTCAGCACGGAGTTCTTCCCTGTCCACCTTAAATCAAGGACTTCCTCCTTTTCACTCCCAGGAAGCACTTTGTGTCTCCTCTTTGGATGTCTGAGTTCTCAGTATCACTACTGTCTTGTGCTTAGGGGCCAGGATTTAGAGAATAAGGCTGACTTGCACGCCCACTCTGTGGCACCATGACAGGTGACCTGACACCCTAAATGGCTGCTGTGTGACTAACGGACAGGTGGCAGACACTGTGTAGACACACTGCACAAGCGTCACATGCCATCCTGGGCAGGATGGGTGGAAACGCAGTGGTACCTTGGTCCTCGGCTGCTTTGAAACGCGTGGAATCTGATACCAGATACATTTTGACACAGACTTTGCTCTCGGTGTTCAACGTCTGTTTGGTGTCCGACATGCAAGCTACAACCATCAATGTCAGCTGCCTCAGGACTCAACACCCTTTCCCACCAAGACAGTTTGTTCGGTACTCATCCCTGTTGCTATTTATTGTACCTCCAGCAGCCAATTGACACCAAGTACCAAGATACCAATGCATCGCGAAATTTCATCCTGTTACTCAGAAGGGCATACGAATTTCACTTGTGCGTTTCTGCAATATTCCACTTACTGTCTTCAGACTGTGGTTGACATGCTTGACTGGAACCATGGATCAGAGCAGACTGCTGGATTTTTTTGTTTTGTTCTGTGTTTTTTGTTTGTTTTTGGTGCTGGGGAACAGACTCTCAGCACCCGGTGCTTGCTAGGCAAGCACTCTAACCACTGAGCTAAATCCCCAGCCCCTATTTTTTGAGACAGGGTCTCACCATGGAGCCCAGGCCAGCCTCCAACTTTCCAACGTTTTTTGTGATAAAAAGTTGCAATGTACATGTGTGCTATCCTCCACAGAGCTCTGGATTTTAAGAAAACGTCAAAGTTAGGGAACCTTTTCAAGTCACTCCCCTCTACCAAGCAGCACAGCCCCAGCGGTGAACTCCGGAAGGCAGCGACAGCGGCGGGGAGGACGACAGAACTGGCTACTGCACCCTGCCAGCGGGTGCCAGCCCCCCCCCCCGGCCCTGGCCCGAGACCCACTCCTCCAGCCATTGCAGCGGTACCTTTGACTCAGGAGTGAGGCAGGCACTCTGCAGTGGGCCAAGAGTCCAGGAAGAGAACAAAGAGGGTCAGAACTCGGCTCATCTTCGCCACGGCCTGCGTGCCACACCCAGCTGGTCAGCAACAGCCCCGAAGCCCAGGAGTGCCCAGAATCCGTGATCTGTGAGGTCACAGAAGTCCAGGGAGGGGCCACCACATCTGTGGACAGGGCAGAGAGGGACACTGTGACCCTGAAGCTTCCTCTCTGCTCACTCTCCTCGGCTCTCTAATATCTTCCCACGTGCGCTGCAGGCTGACGGCATCATGACATCAGCAGACTCTTCAGACACAAGTGACCAAAGCTCAAGCAAAGCAGTATAAGTGAATTGGAAGTAGCTAGAGTAGGCAGAAAAACCTAAGACTGACCAAGATATCATAGTAAGAAGATGGCATTTATGTTGCTATAGTTCAATCAGAACATCCCCCAAAGGCCCATCGGATGAAGATTTGGTTCCCAGCTGGGCGTGCTATTTGAGATGTGGTGGAAACTTTAAGAGGCGGAGCCTTGAGGAAGAAAGTGAGGCCACTGGGGCATGGCCTCGAAGGGGATATTGGAGCCTCTCTCCCTCCTGCCTCTCTTTCCCTTCCTGGCCATCATGAGCTGCGCAGCCTCCTCTGCCACATGCTGCCACCAAGGAAGTGACAGCCAACCAAAACCTCCAAAGGTGTGAGCCAAAATAAACCTTTCCTCGTAATAAGCTGATTACCTCAGGTATTTTGTCACAGTGATCAAAAGCTGACTAGCACAGTGGTATAAACTATAACACCACACACAGCATAAGCTCATTGCTGGATGCCTGTTACACATAGATCACCATTTCCCCTACTCAATTTCATAAGTATTAAACTATTTTCTTTTAGGAGGGTGCTGAGGATCAAACTTAGGGCCTTGCTAAACTGTTTTCAAAGAAGATATCATTGTATATTAGTGTCTTTAACTGTACTTTTTTCCCTGATTTTTTTTCCCTACTTTTTTGTTTGTTTTTTTGAGACAGAGTCTCACTACGTAGTCTAGGCTGGCCTCAAACTCACAGTGATCCTCCTCCCTCAGCCTCTTGAGTGCTGGGACTACACCCACATGGCCTTTTCCTGCATTTTAATCATGTACTGGGTCCCCCCACCAATTATGTTGCCAGCCCGGCCCTGGCCCTCAAGTCCTCCTGTCTTTACAGATGCAGTGGGTTGGAGAGGCCTTCTGCAGACGAAAAGTGACGCAAAAAGTTGCATGGTAGAATTCTGGGTCATTTGCCTCTTCTCTTCACTCCTGTCCCCTCTTGTCACCAGAAGGGATCTCAGGCTGTTTTTTGGCTTGTGTGCACATAGTTGCTTGTGCAATTTACCAGTTACCTTTACTTGGTCGTCAGACTTTCTCAGCCTGATTTCTCTCATTTCCAGGAAGATTTGTTAGACACCCAACATGAAAGAAGAACATCTAGTTTTTATTCGTTTGTCTATAGAGAGTGGTGTTGTTGTTTTGTTTGGTTGGTTTTTGAGACTAGGTCTTTCTATGTCATCCAAGCTGGCTTTGAACTCCTGGTTTGAAGGGATCATCCTGCCCCAGCCTCCCAAGCAACTGAGACTACAGGTGGATGCTACATCATCGGGCTCAAAATAATCTATTTTTATGTAGTCCCTCAGGTATAAAGCAGACGTTGGCAAACTTTCTACAGAAAATATTTTAGACTTTGTAGGGCACATACCTCTCTGTAGCATATTCTTCTGCACTCAAGGTTGATGTTACAAGCCTTCAAAATGGAAAGCCTGGCCCATAATCCTGGCACTGAGAGGCTGAGGCAAGAAGATCACAAGTTCAAGGCCAGCCTGGGGTCCTCGTCTCAATGTAAGACTCTTGGAAAGAATTTAGTGAAATCAAAGCTGGTTCTTTGAGAAAAGTCAATAAAATATTGATTTTACTTATCTCTAGTCAGGCTGATCAGAGAAAAAGAAGACACACGACACGAATATTTACGACAAGAGAACAGACATCTCTGCAGAGATGACAGACATTAAGAGGAAAATAAGGATGCATTACTGACACCTTTTGCTAATAAATTCAACGAGTTAGATAATAAAGTGGGAAAATTCCACAATAGACACAAACTAACAAGCTCACTCAAGAAGAGCCCCAGACAGCTCTATATCTAGTAAAGAAATTGAATATGTGGCTCACGCTCCTCCCACAAAGGAACCTCAAAGCCCAGATGGCTTCCTTTGGAAAGTCTACCAGTACTTAAGGAAGAAATATCACCAGTTTGAACAAACCCTCTGGAAAACTAAGGTTTCAGGGAGTAAGAACTTTGCCACTCATCTAGGAGACAGGATTATCTTGATCTCAAGCCAGACAAATACATGTCAGGGAAAGAAAATTATACATCAAATATCTTTCCTAAACATAGACACAAAAACTCTTTAAAATTTTGCAAATTGAGGGGCTGAGGATTTAGCTCAGTGGTTAGAGCGTTTGCCTCACAAGCACAAGGCCCTGAGTTCAACCCCTAGCGCGCGCGCACACACACACACACACACACACACAAATCTGCAAATTGAATCCAACTGAGTTGTTCTGGGGTTTCTGTTTGTTTTTCATAGTAATGGGGATTGAACCCAAGGCTCTTGCACTAAGCTACATCCCCAGCCCTTTTTTATTTCTTACTTTGAGACAAGGTCTTGCTAAATTCCTAAATTGCCCAGGCTGGGCTTGAACTTGCAGTCCTCCTGCCCCAGCCTCCCAGAGTGCTGGGATTACAGGCATGCACCACCACACTGGGGTACCACCCAAACTTTCTGTAAATTTAGAACTGATCTAAAAAATAAAATCTATCAACTTTTAAAAATCAATTGTATCTCTATAGACTGATACTGGACAATTAGAAATTGAAATTATAAAATAATACCATCAATAGTAGCATCGAAGGATTGGGGATTTAGCTCAGTGGTAGAGCACTTGCCTAGCAAGCACAAAGCCCTGAGTTCGATCCCCAGCACCCCTCCGCCAAAAAAAACACACACACAAAAAATAGTAGCATTGAAGGTATGAAATTCTTCAGGATAACCTTGATGAAAGAGTATAAGATCTATACACCAAACACTTCATAAAACAATTAATAACAACTCAGGGAAATTTTAAGACTTACCAAAAGGAGACATGCACTATCAGAAAAGCTATGCTGTTATGATGTCAATTCTCCTCAAATTGATCTATAGATTCAATGCAAATTAATGAAGATCTCAGCAAGCATTCTTGTAGAAACGGATGAACCAATCCTACAAGAGTCAGGGATCCAAAGGACTGTCGTCTGATCGTTTTGGTTTGGTTTGGGAGTGAACCCAGGGCCTTGTGCTTGCTATGCAATCGCTGTGCCCCAGAGCCAGCCACATCCCCAACCCCTCAAAGGACACATAATATCCAAAACAACTTGGAAAAAACAAAGAACAAAGAAGGATTTTAGCTACTTGATTTCAAGATTTATAAAACTACAGTAAACAAAACTATGTGTTCTTTAGCAGATAGATTAATGGAACAGAACAGAGTCCAGAGATAAATTCAGACATGAAAGATCAATTAATTATTGAGACAGACACCAAAGCAATTCAATGGAGATGGTATAATCTTTTCAACAAATAATACTGGGATAATTTGATATAGCATATGCAAAAAACTGAACCTCAATGCTTACGTCATGTACAAAAATGCTTACCTTACACCATGTACCTAAATGGAAGTGCTAAAACTATAATACTGCCATCCACGGTGGTGCACACCTGTAATCCCAGCACTTGGGAGGCTGAGGCAGGAGGATCACTGTGAGTTTGAGGCCAGCCTGGGCTACATGGTGAGTTCAAGGCCAGCCTGAATTGCTTAGCAAAACCCTATCTCAAAAAAAAAAAACAAAAAAAAAACCACCAAAACTGTAATACTTCAAGAAGGGGCTGGGGATTTAGCTCAGTGGTTACAGTGATTGCCTCGCAAGCACAAGGTCCTGAGTTCAATCCCTGGCACCAAAAAATAAATATATATATATATATATACACACATATATATATAATACTTGAAGAATATAAGATACATTTTTTATTAACCTGATATTTGAATTTCATCAAAATGAAAAATATTTGTTCTTCAAAACATACAGTTACAAAAATGAAAAGGACAAGCAATACCTGAGAAATTATATTTAATGTTTTACTAATGGGAAACAATTTTTCATAATATATATTCAATAAGAATATAAATATTTAGAATATATGTAAAATAAAGAACTGTTTATTAGACAGCTATGTAGTCTGAGCTGGCCTTGAACTTGTTATATGCACCAGGCTGGCCTCTAATGCACAGTCTTCTTCTCTCAGCCTCCAAAGTGCCTGGATTACAAGTGTGCACCTCCACACCCAACCAGTAAACAAACAGTTCAAAAGTAGGATTGAGGTTTTAAAAGATGCTTCACTAAAAAATACATGTGGGTGGAAAATGGGTACATGAAAAGATGCTCAACATTATCAGCCAGGAGGTAACAGTGAAATATAATGGCTAAAAGTTAAAAAGATGTAACAATACCAAATGTCGGTGATATGAAGCAACCAGAACTCTTTTGTACCTGCTGGCGAGAATGTAAAAAATAGTAGAACACTCTGGAAAACAGTTTAACTTTTTCTTAAAGTATTGAACTTATACTTGCTGTATGACCCAGCCCTTTGAGCCCTGGGTATTTAAAACCCAAGGGAGATGAAATCACATGCCCACCCAAAGACTCATACATGAACAGTCATACTAGCTTTGTTTGCAATAGCCAGGAACTACAAACATCCCAAATATCCACAACAGGTGAATGTGTTGTTGTGGTATGTCCATGTAATGAACTATTACTAAGCAATGAAAAAGAATGAATATGTCGTGATGGTTAATCTTGATTGTCGACTTGATTGGCTTGAAAGACACCAGGAGACGAACAAAGCACACTTCTAGGTATATCCAGCTGGGGGCAGGAGGGTGGTGTTGCCAGAGATGATTGGCATGGAGGCCATCACACTGAGGGGGGCCCATTCTGAATGCGGGGCATCTTCAATAGGGTGGGAGCCTAGAGAGAATAAAAGTGGAAGAAGGAGGAAGCCAGCCGGGGCTTGCAAGCTCAAGCAGGTCTGGTTTTGGCTGCTGCCTTTGCCATGGACCTCAGATTCCAGCTTCTTTAGTCCCTTGGTACAGACTTGCCTAGCAACTCTCCAGGAGTGTCTTCTGCAAGCCATCGCCACGGGCTGGGGCTGCTTCCTCGGTCCCTCTTTCTGTGGCTTCCAGCCTCTTGGACTGAGCAGCTACTAGAGCCTCTCGCTCTGCAGTGCACAGTTGCCATCGTGGGACTAACCAACCATGGAATCTCCTTTTATAACTTTACATACATATTTTTATTGGATCTATTCCTCTAGAGAATCTTAACCAATACACCCGTTGGTCCAACAATATGAAGCAAGTCTCATAGTCATACGAATGATAGAAGCCAAACAACAAAAGTACCCACTGCAGAAACGCCTTGACGTACAAGTCTAGAAAGTGACGACTAAACCACAGTACTGAAAGCTGGCGAATGCTTCCTGGAAACAAAGAGGAGGAAGGAGGGAGGGATTACAAGGACACATGAGGAAACTGTGGGATGGTGGGTATCTTCTTTATCCCGACTGGGGAAATGGTTACCTGGGTGTATTCATAAATCGAAACTCAAATTAGCCAGGCATACCAGGCGTGGTGGTGCACAGCCTGTAATCCCAGTGCTCTGGGAGGCTGAGGCAGGAGGATCACAAATTCAAACCCAGTCTGGGAAACTTAGCAATTAGTGAGACCCTGTCTCAAAATAAAAATAAAAAGCCTGGGGGATTAGCTCAGTGTAAAGGCTGTGGGTTCAACCCTCAGTACCAAAAGCTAAAATAAAATAAGCCAGGCGTGATGGCACACACTGGTGATCCCAGCTATTCAGGAGGCCGAGGCAGAAAAACAGTGAGTTTGAGACCAACCTGACTAACTTACTGAGACCTCATCTCAAAAAAAAAAAAAAAAAATCAAATTGTACTGTTTTATACATATATATTTTAATGAAGGAAATGCAATGTATAGCAAGGTGGTCCTATTTTTTCCTCTATAAGATTAAGTAGAATGGTAGGATTCTGATTCAAAGGTGGCAAATGAAACCCAATGTTGTAACGTCAATTCACTGCAATCCTGCACCCTAACTCCCCAAGTGACCAGAAAGGGTTCTTTTTTTGGGGGGGGACAATGTGGGGGATCGAACTCAGGGCGTTGTGCTCACCAGGCAAGTGCTCGACCACTTAAACTCAATCCCCAACCCTACAAGAAAGGTTTTAAGAGCAAATCCAGCCAGGCGTGGTGGTGCTCACCTATAATCCCAGCAATGGGGAGGCTGAGGCAGGAGGATCATTGCAAATTCAAGGCTAGACTGGGCTACATAGTGAGTTCAAGGCCAGCCTGAACTGCATAGCAAGACCCTGTCTCCAAGAGACAGAGAGACAGAGACAGAAACAGAGAGAGACAGACAGAGTCCAAGCAAGATCAAAGAGGAGCGCTCTGCACATCCCATTTTCAGTTATTTGGGTGGTCAAGATTTGCTTAATACGTTTGGTTGCTCGCTGCTTTTTCTTAAATCTCTTGCTGGTCACTGCAGCTGGGCTCCTGTGGTAGGAGCTGGGAGAGGCGGCAGCATTGGACCCCGCGCACCATCATCCCTGCCTTCCTTTGGAGTCTGTCTGTGGGAAGGAAGTTCTTCCACCCTCCACAGGCTCCTCTGCCGCTGCTGCGCCGGCCCGTTCTGGCTGTGCAGAGTGGGTGCAAGCAAAGGTTCCTGAAAGTGAGGGTAGCAAAGGACTCCCAGGGCCATAAGAAGATGGAGTGGTAGGGGACAGCAGAGGGCAGTCAGCAGGCCGTTGGGTATGTCCTTGGAGAGGACTGAGGGATCTCTATGTCTGCTTCTTTCCCTTTGCTTCTTGGCTTATCATGTGCTGCCTCTGGCAGAGGCCGGAAGTCATGAGGCCACCTGATCGCAGACTAGAACCTCCAGAACCACAACCCAAAACAAACCTTTTCTCTAAGTTAATTGCCTCAGTATTTCAGTAGTGACTGAAAGCTAACTGATATGTATGCACGCCCACGTTTAAAACGATTCAATACAAAAGTTGATGTGGTAAAAACTTAATCTTCCTTCGTCATTCACCCACATTTACCTATGGTTCCTTCCCCAAATTAAAGAAATCTAAGGATGTCTCAAATACTCCTCTGAGACAGTCATGCATGTAACACTGTATTCTTTGGCTCTTGGCTTTGACCTAACAATGTGTCCCCATGTGTCTCTCGTATCCAATCATACAGAACTCTCTCATTATTCTTGTTTTGTTTTGTTGTTTTGGTTTGGTTTTTGAGACAGGATCTCTTTACCTAGCCCAGGCTGGCCTTGAACTCACAGCAATCCTCCTGCCTCAGCCTCCCGAGTGCAAGGGTCACAGGCGTGCACCACCACGCCAGGTTCCTTTATTACTTTTAACAACTGCACACTGATCCATATCATTAATGCATAGATTCCAGATACAAATTAATACATACTTATTGGTTTCGCTTGCATAAAGTTCAAAAGTAGGCAAAGCTAAGAAATGTTAGGGGGACATATCCAGGGCCTGCCTTCTCCAGCAGCCGGCGCTCGCGAAAGGGCGCGGTCGGAGATGCCCGGGCAGGGCAAAGACGTCCTTCTGGGCAGGTGAGCTCACAGACCGCCCACCCTCCTCCGCCGGCTTTCCCTTTAAGAACGGAGCTATGACATCATTCCCGACGCAGCGCAGCCTATCGTGACAACGCCCCGCCGCTCTTTTGGGCGGCTTCTATTGGCTGATAGGACCCCAGTGGCCCTGCCCCCCTTACCCCCCGCAGCCCGCCCCAGCGTCCGCCGTCAATCAGGCAAATGAGAGCTGTGATTGGCCGCGACCGCCCTCAGAAGGCCCCCGCCGGTCCCGCGTAGGCTGCGCGGTCGGGGGAGGGGCGCGGCACCGCGTCGAGTCCCGCCGTCCCGTCCGCCCGCCGCTGGTCCCTCCTGCAGCCCGCCTGCTGGGCAGGGCCGGCCCGGCCCGGCCATGGAGTCCTACGACATCATCGCCAACCAGCCGGTGGTCATCGACAACGTGAGGCCCGGCAGCCGGGGGGAGGGGGAACCCGTCCGGCTTGTCCCTGCTCGCTGCGCGTTCGCTTACCCGCGCCGGACCGCTCGGCTCCGAGGCCGGGGCGTGAAGGCCACCGGGTCCCCCCGGGGTCTCGGAGCCCCTGCCGCATCCCGGGCAAATGCCCGCCCCGGCCCCTTCGCTTGCCCCCGGCCCTGGCTCTGGTCCCGGGTGGAGTGCGCGCTGCTGGCCTAATGTTTGAAGAGGTTGGCGTGGTGATCTCTACGCTTCCCAGGGGGCTGCAGAAAATGCAAGCTGCTCTCCACCAGCCACGGCCTCTTGGCTCCTTTGGCTCTCTCTTGAAGCACTCCCGTGCGGAAGAGCGATCCTACGGACGCCAGGGCAATTCGGGGCCACGCTTCCAGACCAAGAAGCACCTTAGGGTACATGTTTGGAGGCCTTAGGGAAGATGTCTGGCCTCCCATGGCTTTGTCCTTTAGCCCCAGGGCTCAGCTTGCTTGCAGCTGCTTTAGGATTTCTAGTCTCTGAGCCATGACTTAAGGAGAAGTTAGAGCCTGGCATCTGTCTTGCATGTGCCCCAGCTGATGTCCCATGGTGTGCAGGCCTGAGAGGCTTTGATAATGACTCAGTCTGCTCTTTCTGAGATCTGTCTGCCTCCCACGTGAACCCAGTGGGGTCCCTGAATGGCTAACTTTTTTGGAGGACCCATGCAGGCTGCCTGAGTCAGCAGGGATGCATAGCAGGGAGGCCAGAGCTGGGATGGAGCTGTGCTGTGAGACCAGCTCCCCAGCAGGCTGCACGCAGGACCAGGTGGCTTCCCTTGAAATAAATCACAGGCTAATCAACAACTACAAGTTCTTGCAGTCTCTAAGGAAGCCAAGAGGAAAGGTGCCAGTCTTACCTGGCAGGGCCTGTACCTGGTCCCTTTCTGCTGGGGGAGCTAGGAGTGTGTGTACTCTTGAAAACAACTCTCCAGAGGGATTGCTTCTGACTGTCTCTTGGGAGTCGCCTGTGCCATTGGATTCCTGCCAGGAACAGCCCTAGAGTTTGCAGGGAAGAATATACTTCCTGGGCTCTCAGTCTCTCCGCTGTTGACCTTCTGGGCTGGGTGATTGTTGATCATGGGGGAGCTCTGTGTCTTTTAGGGTGTGTAGCAGCATCCCTGGCACCTTCACACTCGATGCCACCAGTACCCTCTCCTGTTTCTCCTGCTCGGTCACCAAACATTGCGAAATGTTCCCAGGGCAGGGGGCCCAAAGTTGCCTCTGGCTGTGAACCACTGTGGGACTTGTAAGTGGTGATGTCCCCTGGGCCTTGGAGGGGCAGCCAGTTCTCCACTGCCAGGCTCTGTCTTCATCTAGAGGTGAATGTCGGAAGCTAAATATTGCTTTTCCTTGCAGGGTTCAGGGGTGATCAAGGCTGGCTTTGCAGGAGACCAGATTCCCAAATACTGTTTCCCAAACTAGTAAGTGTCACTAGCTGCCTCTTTTGTTTGCTTCTAGGAAACGATCAGCCCTGGGTCACAGCTCTGTTATTTGAACACAACTCTTGGTCCCTACCTGTAAGTTAAAACCCCAGATTGGTGAGATGACACTGGAGAGAATTCCCTTCCTCCTCAGAGGCTACCAGTTTTGTCTGTCCCTAAGCACTGAGGGAAGAAGCAGCTGGCTTTGCCCTGGGGATGGGGTGAGGAACAGCAGCGAGAATAAAACGGAAGCTCTCACGAAGATCGCCACAGAGCAGGAAGAACAGCGGCTGAGTTCACGGCAACCTCCTCCTTGAAAATGGTTTTTTTTTTGTTTTTGTGCCCTTTTTGATGCTGGGGATTGAACCCAGGCCTTGAGGATGCTAAGCACGAACTCCGCCCCTGAGCTGCATCCCCAGCCCTGGAAATGTTTTCACTGGGACCTGTTCATGATCAGATTCTAGAAAATGTTTTGTTTCACTCTGGGGGTTTCTCCCTATGTGATGCTGGCCACAGCAGGAATTTGAAGGTGCTGCCACCCCACGAGAGCCTGGAGCGTACCTTGGGCCCCTCTAGCCCATGGGCAAAGTTTCCCCTCATTCTGTACCTCTTCTCAAATCTTGTACACTTTTGATTGATGGCCTGAAGGCCAAGGCAGAGCGAGACCTAAGGTACCCAGAGCAGCCGGCTACACCGAGAACCCAGGCCTGGTCTGGGACAGAGCCAGCATGGGGCACCCTAGAGGCTTCAGCCTTCCTCCCGGAACTCTGTGTGGGTGTAAGGATGCTTCCTGTTGATGTAAGGAGAACTTTCTGTGCAGTTTGGAGTAGTAGCTCATCAGCTCTTAGTCTCCAAGAACTGACGCTGTACCAGATGTGCTGATGGCGGGAACAGGCAGTGTCATCTTAGGGAGATGTCCTTCCTCGGTCTCTGGCCAGTGATGACAGGCCTGCCCCCGCCCCCAAGGGCAAGAGTGTGGGCTGAGTCATCGTGGCTGCAGAAGCCTGACCCTCTGCCAGGCCTGGGCCATGAAGGGCTGGTATCCCTGAGTTCAGACACTCAGCCCTCTCTGGGAGGGGACACATTACGTCTGACCCTGACATGCTCCTACATCCCAGAGCCACCCCCGGTTCCAGCCCTTGTCCATGGCCACATCCCAGTGCTTTGAGGACCAATCCCTCTGAGCTTCAGAGGTGGACTTTAGTTTTCCTGGACGGAAGCCCAGCTGTGCCCCTGCCCACCTCACTGACTCTGTGTCCCCACAGTGTCGGACGACCTAAGCACATGCGGGTGATGGCCGGAGCCCTGGAAGGGGACCTCTTCATCGGACCCAAGGCAGAGGTAACAGGCACAGGGCCACTATCTGATGGCAGAGGGACCAGCCTGGGCCTCCACTGCCGCCCTCCTGGGCTCCTCTCACACAGCTGTGGGCCCGTTCTGAGGAGTGTGGTTAGACCTCCACATGCCTTGTCTTTTAAAGGCTATTTGGAAACTAGAGAGGAAAGAACTGATTAAAAGGTGGTTTAAGAGCTAGAGTCACCCAAACTCGATGGCGGCTCTGACAGGTGCCATGAGAGCCACCTCTTGCACTCCAGCCAGGGTAACCCACCTACAGACAGCACAGCCAGGTCACATGTCAGGAGGATCGAGCCCAGCCTGGCAAGTACCATGTGGGCACCTGGGGAATGCAGGGGCCCAGTCGTGAGCCCAGAAAGAGACAGCCTGAGCTGGGCGGGCAGAGGAAGGAGGGGTCCTAGGAGTGAGATCTGTGGGAACCCCAGGCAGGGAAAGGTAAGAAGGGGCACATCGTGGCTGGGGCAGTGTCAGAGGGTAAGTGGAGGCAGCGTGTCTGTGCCAGAGACAGATGAGGACTGGCTGAGGCTGCATCCTGGAGGCGCGGAAGGTGACCAGAAGAGGGCTGTGCTGACAGGCTCCGTAGCTGAAGGGCTCAGAAGGAAGCTGGCTGCACAGGAGAAGAGAGTGGGGAGGCCCCCAGAGAGGCCGTATGAGGAAGAGAGCCTCTGGCTTGGGGCACGCTGCCACTTCCTCTGGTCTCCAGCCAGGTGAATCTAGCTGAGCTCCAAGAGCCCAGAGCTCGGTGGGGCAGATGAGCCATTCTTAGTTGAGAACCCGGCCCAGAGCCAGAGGACACTCCATGGGTAGGTGTGGCTCTAGATGGGGGCAGTTTCCACGAAGGCCAGAGGCTGCTGCCTGGGGAGAGGCCTGATGCCTCTTCTGGCCTCCCCCACCCCAGGAGCACCGGGGGCTGCTGGCCATTCGCTACCCAATGGAGCACGGCATGGTGCAGGACTGGAACGACATGGAGCGCATCTGGCAGTACGTGTACTCCAAGGACCAGCTGCAGACCTTCTCGGAAGAGGTATGGCAGCACCCCCCGCCAGCTCCCAGCTCTTCCCTGATCCCTTTCCCTGCCTGCATCCTCGGCCTGCTGCATCCCTGTGTCCGTGACACCCACACAGCCAGTGGCACCCAGGGAGCACCTACCCTTGGAAAGGGGACCTGCCAGCTGGGAGCAGGACTTGGGCTTGGCAAAGAGCCTTTTGGGCCGGCATGTCGCTGGTGCCTGCAGCTCTCCCGTGTCTTGCAGCACCCAGTTCTCCTAACAGAGGCCCCGCTCAACCCCAGCAAGAACCGGGAGAAGGCGGCAGAGGTGTTCTTCGAGACCTTCAATGTGCCAGCCCTGTTCATCTCTATGCAGGCCGTGCTCAGCCTGTGAGTGTCCGAGCCCCGCCGTCCTCCCGGGGTCCCTTCCGGGGTGAGGAGGTCCCTGTACCTCAGTGGCTGAGGTGAGGGGATGCTGACCTGATGCAGGTACGCAACAGGACGCACGACAGGAGTGGTTTTAGACTCAGGGGACGGGGTCACTCATGCTGTCCCCATCTATGAGGGCTTTGCCATGCCGCACTCCATCATGCGGGTGGACATTGCTGGCCGGGACGTCTCCCGCTACCTCCGGCTGCTGCTGCGCAAGGAGGGGGCCGACTTCCACACATCGGCAGAGTTCGAGGTTGTCCGGACTATCAAGGAGGTAATGTGGGGCCCGAGGGCGTGGGCACAGCCAGGGGTTGGGAAAGAGGGGACCTAGGTGCAGCCTTCTGAGGGCTGTTCCCCACCTACAGCGAGCCTGCTACCTGTCCATCAACCCGCAGAAGGATGAGGCCCTGGAGACGGAGAAGGTGCAGTACACCCTGCCTGACGGCAGCACGCTTGACGTAAGTGGCCGTGCCGGCCCTGGGGTGGGAGTAATGCTGGGCCTGGCTCAGGGTTAGGGTTAGCCAGGTAGCCTGCCTGCCTCATCCTGTGCTCCGCAGGTGGGGCCTGCGCGCTTCCGGGCCCCTGAACTGCTGTTCCAGCCGGACCTGGTGGGGGATGAGAGCGAAGGGCTCCACGAGGTCCTGGCCTTTGCCATCCACAAGTCTGACATGGACCTTCGCCGCACACTCTTCGCCAACATTGTGCTCTCCGGTGGCTCCACGCTGTTCAAAGGTACGGGGTGGGGCCTGGGGACAGAGGCCCACCTTCGGTTGCTAGGCCCTCGTAACCTGTGCCCCACACACAAGGGCTGGGAAATGGCCATTTCTGCAGCCCTCGTGGCACTGGGGATTGAACCCAGGGCCTTCACACTAAACTACGTCTCCCCACCCTTTTCATTTTGAGACGAGTTCTGGTTAAGTTGCCCAGGCAGGACTCGAGTTTATGGTCCTCCTGCCTCAGCCTACCAAAATTTTGAGATTACAGGCATGCATTACCTTGTCCAGCTCATTTCTGCGCCCTTTTTGGTGGCACTTGGTGAGCTCGTTTTTAGAGACTGATTTTTTTTTTTTTTTTTGGAGACAGGGTCTCCCCGTGTAGTCCAGGCTGGCCTTGAACTCACTGTGTAGTCCAGGCCAGCCTTGAACTCAAGTGATCCTCCTGCCTCAACCTCCCAAGTGCCAGGATTACAGGCGTGCACCACTGCACCCGGCAGTAGAGACTGAGATTTAAAATTAAATTTTATTTATTTTGTGGCCAGATCAGGTTAGCTGAGAGGTCAAGGCATGAGTTGGAGTGACCATGAGGAGGAGCAGGGGTCAGGTTGGGCTGTGTGACTCGGGCCTGTCTCCCAACACCTTACTGGTGTTTGGGGTGGTTTCTCCCCTTCTGATGTTTGGGGTGGTTTCAGCCTGCCCTTCCCTTAATCCTGGAAAAAACTGTGGAACTCCCAAGGCTAAACCTGGGGATCTGCGGCAGGGAGGCTAGAGGTGGACCCCAGGCCCCAGCATTCTTGTCTGCAGGCTTCGGGGACCGATTGCTGAGTGAGGTGAAGAAGCTTGCCCCAAAGGACGTCAAGATCAAGGTGAGGCCAAGCCCTGGGGAGGGAGCCCGTCTCCCACCCCTGCGCATGCGCCCCACAGCCACCCAGCCCCGCCCGCCCTGCTGGCTGTGTGCCCGCCGCCCAGGCCTGGCCTGGGCCCGGGGCAGAGCCTGGCTGGTGTGTGGGGACGGGGCAGTGACGTGGCCGCTTACCCCGTAGATCTCTGCCCCTCAGGAAAGGCTGTACTCCACGTGGATCGGGTGAGGAGGGGCCCGAGGGGAGGGCTCTGGGAAGAAGCCGCTTTGCCCTGGACACTGCTCCAGGGTTGGCCGGGCCAGGTAGAGGTGGGTGGAGCCTCCCAGGTAGGGTCGCGGGATTGCTGAGTGCCTGGGAGGGCGGCCCACGGGTCCCCAAGAACTTGCCCCTCCGTCCTCACAGCGGTTCTATCTTGGCCTCGCTGGACACTTTTAAGAAGATGTGGGTATCCAAAAAGGAGTATGAAGAGGATGGCTCCCGTGCTATTCATCGCAAGACCTTCTGATCCCAGGAGGGTGGAGTGTGTTGGGAGGATGGGAGGAGGGGAGTCAGAGCCCTGGACCCTTTTTGGTCAGAGTCCACATTCCTGGCGGAGGGTCCCCTGCATGCCCTGAACCCCCAGGCTCGTGGTGCACAGTGCTCGCCTGCAGCCCCACCCTGCGTGCGCGCGCACACACAAACACACACACACACCCCCATGTTTAGCTGCATGGATGGGGTCTCGGGCTGGAGCGTAGGAATCGAGCCGGCGTTGGGCTGCTCTGCGTGTCTCCCCTGGCGAGGCCAGTTAGGCCAGGACTTCCACACTCTGTCTGTTGGAGCTGCTTCCCCGAGCTCCAGAGTCAGATACCCAGATGCCCCACGTCCTGGGCCACCCCAGGACCAGAATCCCCAGCAGAACCTTGGGGTCTGGGAAGCAGGCTGGAAGGAGGCAGCCAGCAGCACTGGCAAGGGGCAGTGGGGCACATGGTTGTGACTTGTGCCACCGCCTCCTCCCAGTCCCACAGAGCCACCCATGCCCATGCACACGTGCCCAGCAAGGGATGTGGCCCAGGGGCAGCCTCGGGTGCCAAGGGCAGCCACGGCACGTGGCCTGTCGCCCCCTCCCCTCCAAGCATTTCGGCGGTTGCTGCTCTTTCCCTGCCCTGTGCCCTGGCCAGGAAGGGTTTCACTCTGCACCGTTGGAGGAAGCCAGCCATCAGGACCCAGGCAGGGGGCTGGGGCAGGCCCTCCTCCCATCGGAGGACAGGGTCTTCACTCTGGCCAGGCCCCACCTCCTCCTCCAGAGCGTACAAGAACTAAACACAGTTGCCTGAGAAAAACTTTCTTTTATAAATCATTATAGTAATAATTATGGACAAGGTCCAGCGTGTGGCTGTTTTCTTACGGCTCTGTGTGCTCTTGTTTGCTTCCCCATCCCTGCGGACTTTCAGAGGAAGGACCACAGGGAGTGTGGCACAGCACTGACTTGCGCTCAGAGCCTGCGGGTTTTGGTGGTTGGCAGGGCAGCGTGGCACCGAGGACCTGGGAGGCTGGGCTCACCTGCAGCTGAATCCCCAGCCTCACCGGCCCCTCCCGCTTCCCCCTTGCTCTGGACAGGGCCGTGTTCATCGTGTTCTGTTGTTGGGGCACCTGTGCCAGGCAGCCTGACACCAATGGGGTTGCAGGCTTCTCGGCTCAGACCAGAAGAAGGGCAGGAAGTGATGACTGGGATGAGCTAGGCGCTACAGGGGTCTGGGAGAGATGGGGGGGCACTAGGGGCGGAGGCCACCCAGCATGTGTGCAGAGGAGCTACCTGCCCATGGCTGGGTACATGAGCGCCTACAGCGTGTCTGGCAGGGTCAGTTCCATCCTGGTGGGTCAGTGGTGACAGAGCCAGTAATGGGTGCCTGGGACAGAGATCGGGTCCGGGTGAGGGGCCGAGGCAGGTATATCCGAGCCGCATTGTGAGGCCTGCTCACCAGAGTGTCAGAGCTGGCACAGAGCACCCTCCCTCGGGCCCCTGCAGCCCAGCACCTGCTGCCTTCCTGTCCGGCCCAGCTCTGCTTTCTGCAGCACCCTCCCACACGGCCCCTCTCCCTCAGCTCACAGCCACAGGTGGCTGCTCCTGCCTGCCCAACACCCTGGCCCACCTCTTCTGCTTGTGGTGTCAAGCAGGCGCCCGCTGCCTGGTGAAGGAAACACCTGCAGCCACAGGCACTTACCTGCCTTCCAGCATCACCAGCGAGCAAGGGGCTAGAGGTGCGGTCAGGCAAGGACAGGCTGGCTGGGGTTGGCATTCTTGAGCTCTGCTTTTCAGGGCTGATTATTTTCCAGCTCTTATTTTCAGTGAAAAAGAGTAGTACTTGCAGGCAAGAATGAATGCAAAATTTAGTGGGCAAAAATAAGGATGTTTGCATTACCTGTGTATCTCCCCACAAGATACTTATTAATTACAGAAGGAAAACTGGTCGGTTTACAGTAGAGGAGTCTAGTAGACACCACCTTGACCAAATGATCAAAGTCAACAGCCCAATACTAAGTCATTCTGACGATGTGCTATAGGGCCTCCTTTCTCTCCATCTAGCCAGCGGCCAGCAGCCAGCAATGGGCTGACCCAAACTGAAATGAACAGACGAGTTTTCTTGTTCAGAAGTGACAGGTCACGAAGACAGAAGCACAGAGTATAATGTGAGGTCCCGTGTTGGGAAGGGATTTCCGGGAAAGCCAACAAACACCAGTAAGATCTGATCAGTTAATAACACCGTATTGATGTTCATTCCAGGCTCCCAATAATTGTACTGCAGCGACATGTGATGCTAACAGGAAAAACTGGGTGAAGGGTAAACAGGAACTATTTTTGCCACTTTTCTGTAAATCTAAAATTATTTCAGATTTAAAAATTGAGGGACAAAAGGGCTTAAGCTGCCAAGCTAAATGGCCTGAGGTTAAAATGCTGCCCCCACAGATTTCTAACCACACAAGCCTGAGTTTTCCCAGTTTCCCATCCGTCAGAAGGGAGTGATGATAATGGCATCAACCTCATGGGCTCATTACCAGCCTGGAAGCTGAGCCTGGAACATGCTGTGGCCAAAAATAAGTGCTCCGAGAATGAAGGGACCCGTCCAGTGTTCACAGGAGCCAGCCTAGAGAGGCTTGACTGGCCAAGCTGGAACACACTCAGCATCAGAAAGTCATGGATGATAATCTACTGAGATAAAAAAGGGTGGATCATACTGGTAGAAATTAATACGCCAGGGCCGGGGATTTAGCTCAGTGGTTAGAGTGCTTGCTTTGCAAGCACAAGGCCCGGAGTTCAGTCCCTAGTACCAAAAAAAAAATTTTTTTACATTAAAAAATAAAAAAAATTTTTTAAATGTCTTAGCCAGGTGTAGTGAGATATGCCTGTAATCCCAGCTACTCAGGAATCAAGCAGAAAGATCACAAGTTCAAGGCCAGCCTGGCAAATTAGCAGGACCCTGTCTCAAAAAAAGAAAAAGGGCTGGGGATGTAGCTCAGTAGTAGAGCACTTACCCAGCATGGGCACTGCAAACAAAATGTCTGTAAGAAATACACACCAGAGACAGGTACAGTGGAGGCTGAGGCAGGAGGGTCATGAGTTTGAAGCCAGCCTGGGCTACACAGTGAGACCATCTCCCACAAAACAAGAAGGGGAAAAATCCACACTCAAGTCTGAGGGGCACCACATCAGCAAATCAAGTGTCCTGGAAATAGTTCTTTATTCTGTACTTGCATAGTCACATAAATACAGTGCCATCAGTGAGACCCGCATCCCCTGTGAGGGGCACTGGGATCCAGGGGTGGAGGCTTGCTCCCCACGGTAGGGACGCCACACTTCCTCTTTGCCCAAGGACTCCTGTTAGCAAGGCCAGAAAACAAGGTGTTCAATTGACCTGGTCAGCCCAGGGCAGATTCTCAGCCTTCGCAGCACATGGGAGGCCTCTGAGACCTTGAGGGCCGGACTCCCGGTCTCACCTGAGGGCAGTTTCTGCAGTATAGGGCAGCAGGGCCCTGGGAGCGGTACAGGACCCCAGTGACTCTAATGTGCAGCTCAAATTAAAGACTGCTGGCTGGGAGGCAGAAGTTGCTGGTCTGAGATTCTCGTTGCCACTATAAAGTTATCATAAACCAATGGGCTTAAAGCCTAACTTTAACTTAGCTAAGTCTCTGCAAGGCCAACACGGTGTTAGCAGGGCATCAATTCTTTCTGGAGACCCTACAGGACAATTATTTCACCTTTCCCAGCTTCTTCAAACCAGTGATCCTACATTTCCACCCCCTTCGTTGTGCTCATCAGGACACTGAATAGCCCAAGATCATCTCCCTATTTCTTTTTTAAGACAGGATCTCACTATTAGCCCAGGTTGGCTTCGAACTCATGGTGATCCTCCTGTCTCAGCCTCCTGAGTGCTGGGATTACAGGCATGTGCCACCACATGAATGAAATATGTGAGCACTTAACTTGTCCAAAGTATCATAAATATTCCAACTGTCTCCTTTACAACTTTTTCCCCAAGATGGGCTCTTACTATATTGAGGAGGCTGGCCTCCAACACCTGTGCGATCAATCCTCCTGTCTCAGCCTACCGGCACATCCAGCTCAATTTTCCTTTTCTTTTTTTTTCTTTAAAGATAGAAAGCAGACTTTATTCAAAATGAACCATGGAGCCAGGCATAAAGAACACTGCAAGGGAGTCTCGCAGTCATGCCGGGATTAGACTCAACTCCTACAACTGTTTTGAAATCAAGAGCCAAACAAGGCGTACGGGGCGTATTTGGTTTGACTCTGTAGGTTTTCCCTAGGATTTTTTTCCCTTTCCTCTCTACCCCTTGCAATTTATTTGACAAAACCTGGTCTTTGGTTTCTGACAAAGTCCCATATTCTGACTTGCTGCAATTGTTCCTATGAAGTCTTGGCTTGAGTCTGGTCCCTCAGGGGGCTGGGGATTTAGTTCAGTAGTTAGAGTGCTTACCCAGCAAGCATAAGGCCCTGAGTTCAATCCCCAGCACCAAAAGGAAAAAAAAAAAAAAAAAAAAAAGAAGAATCTGGTCCCAAGATTTCGAAGTCCCCAAACTCTTCTCACAAAACCACTCTGTGCCACAGCGTGGTGGCGCACACCTGTGATCCCCACACTTGGGAGGCTGAGGCAGGAAGATCACCACAAGTTCAAGGCCAGCCTGGGCTACACAGCAACACCCTGTCTCAAAAAACAAAAACACAAACAAACTACCCTGTCCCTATGATGATTCCACAAGGAGAGAAACCACCATCTGCCAGGCTCTTCACATATATTACCTTTAACACCTCACAAGGTATTTACCTTTTTTTCTAGTATCTCTAACCAGACAGAAGACACACCCACAGTAACAATGCCATATGATGGAGCCAATGTCCCAAATCCGGTCCACCTGACCCCACAGCCCATCCTCTTGCCTATCCCTGGTGGTCCCAAATATTGCGTTGTATGTTGTCAATCTATTTTTATTTTGAGGGGGCAGTGCTGGGGATGGAAGCAAGGGCCTCACCCATGCTAAGCGCACACTCTACCTCTAAGCTACACCCCCAGCCCCAATCTATTTTTGTTATTAATGTAAGGACCACGCACTGGTTGTACACTTTGACTAGACCACAAGCTCGTATGAACAGACAGCCATTCCCAACACGAGAACTCCCCGCACTTACCCAAAATTATGGGAGAGAAACACAACTGGCCTCTGATAGGAGGAGCCAAGGCTACAGCTCATGTTTATTGGAAAGAAGAAACTACAGCACATTCTGAGCAAGTCCAAGCAGGGCTCAGTGGGCCAGCTGGTGAGGCACCAGCTTATAATGGGTTCCGCAGTTCGGGCACCGCTGAGCCTCCCCTTTGTGCAGCCAGAACCAGATGACAGCACTGTTGTCCTCTTCACCTAAAAGGACAGAAGGTGGCTGAAGGGTGTCCAGTGAGAAAGGGAGACTTTCAGCATTAATCTTGTTCCACAGGACGCTTTTGAAACAGAAATCAAACTACAGTTGACATCTTGAGACCAAGCTCTTCTATCTTTCAGACCAAACGGGGGCCAGGCATTTACCTAGGAGTAAACTGACTTTACATCAGGTTACTGTAAGTGCTAACAATTCCCTTGCCGGTGTAGACTCCCAAAGCAGGGTCCATACAGGCATTTATCCTTAGTGCCTAAAACAGTGCTAGTATGGAAGTAATACAGTCAATAGTATGTGGATGAACACTTCTCATGATGCACTTCCAGTGAGCCAGTCTTGTTGCTGTTTCACGCCTCTTTCCAGTAAGGATGACACATCTATGAGGTTTGAGAGAGCCCGAACCATTGGACAATTTACACATCTAAACTCTTTAAACTCGCACAGACACACACACACACACACACACACACACAACCAGAAGCAGCTTATAAGCATCCCATATGGTAGGCTTTATTAAACAAATGTACAAGAAAGTAGAGGTGAGGTACTTACAGATGCAGCCCACTATTCGCTTGTTGGTGATGGACGGGACTAAGTTGGGGTCTTCCTTGGTGCCTGAAGCCGCCTTTGGGGGTAGTATATTGTACGGGTCCTGAAATAAAGCATTAAACCATGATGCCAAGTTACCCCACTCCCTGCAGAGGCATGGGGGACTGCTCCTACAAGCCAATCAGTGCCCCCAACAAGACTCTGCTGATCCCATTCAAGACCACTGCTCCACAGCGATCACAGAAAGGGGTTTCTCCTCACCAGTCCCTTCCGCGCAGCCAGCAAGACCTCCCTCTCCAGGCCAGTCGCCTGCTCATCATCCGTGGGGACACCACCTAAAGGAAGACAGGTGAATTATGTCCAATGACATATCAAGATGAAACGCATGCGCGCACGCATACGCATACACATACACATACACACACACACACACACACACACACACACTCTCAAATGATCATCAGGACGGAAAAGGCCACACGTACACTTCTGTAAGCTTTAAGTGGGCGTAAAAGCTTTTCAAGGCCACCCATCTCACGATCCCCCAAAGTGACAAACTCGTAGAAGCTTCTCCGACCACCCAGGCCAATGTTTCGACATCACTCTAAAAGCAGGTCGATCTCGGCTCGAGGTGGGCAAGGGATTTAAGGACGGACCGCCCGGGCCTCCCCACCCCGCTGCAGTTTCCTGGCCCTCCAAGGTCACAGCGCAGCCGCTCTGAGGACACATTCGCAGCAGCGTTAGTTTGGTGGGCAGCGGCAGCGAAGCCAGAAATTACGAAGAGCCGCCGCGGAACCTGGGGTGCCCGGGGCGCTGGGGTGGTCACGGGGCCCCGCGGACGTGGACTGCCACCGCGCTATACAGCCCCCGACCGGCTTCCCCGGGGGACAACAAAATGCCGGCCCCGGCGCGCCCGACGGGCGAGTACCTCCAGAAGCCATGGAGCGGGCGGCAGCCGCCCCACTGGGGCCGCGGGCCCTCAGGGCCTGCGCGGCCAGCGCTCCGGCTCCACGAAGTAACCTTGAAGCCATCACACCCGACACTAGCAGCACCACTTCCGGGAACAGGCTGCGGAGAAAAGCGAGACTTCCGGGGCGGACTTCTTTCTCCCCTCGGCCCGCCTTCCACTTCCTCTCCGCCCCTGAGCCCGCCCATCACGTGACTTGTTTGGTGGGTGGAGCTGCGCATGCCCAGCTCTGCCTCTTCCGGCGCCGGCCAGGCTCGGGGGCGTGGTTTTCCTCGGAGTCCTAACTTTGGGTGTTGGGTCGTCTGTCCTTGGGACTCAATAGCCCAACCTCCTTGGAGTTCCTGTTTCTTGCCTGGTAGCCGCGTTCAGTAAATGTGGGGGCCGTTGATGGAAGTCGAGTCTGCGTCTACGAAGGCGCTTGCTGGACCGCAGTGACAGACTTGGGAGTGGGCTCCTGAAGAGCACCGTGCTCATTCTCAGGCTTGTTCATCACGAAGCTGGTTCTCTGACAGTGCCTGAGCCATCGCAGACTTGTGGCATCGGCCTATCAGAGCAGAATTTGAGCAGGACGCCCGCAGGCCCAGCGCTCAGGAGGCTGAGGCAGGAAGATCACAGCGAGTTCAAGGGCAGCCTGAACTGCATAGTGAGACCCTGTTTAAAAAAAAAAGAAAACTTGAACTGGATCTACTCGGAGCCGTTGGTGATGTGCGGGGGGGGGGGGTCCGCTGGTAACCAAGGATGCCCTTAGGTGGAGGACCAGGAAGGAGAGTCATATTTGGCCAGAAAACTCCTCCCTTGGCTCCCACTGCCCACAGGTGCACCGCGGACATTTCTTGGCAGGGTGGGCATCGAGAACCCTTAGAAACACTGTCCCTTCGTTAACTCCAGGCACGCTGTTCACGCTGTCAGTACATCCCTGAAACAGACTCAGCCAAGCAATGTCGAGTTTTCCCACCGTCTGCCAGCGCCTTTTCGTTATGCTGTAATTGTTAAAGCCTCGGTGCCCTGCAGAGCCTGGCATAGAGCAGGATAGAATGTCTGAGTAAATCTCCAGATGGGCGGAATGTACAGCGTCAGTGCATAGGGCTTCAGGCTCACTGAGGTCAATTTGAGGCACAGTGGAGAGGACTGAAGGCCCCCATGTCCCCAGCTGTCCCATGTGCAGGTTGTGACGTTTTCAGAAGGGCCTGCTCTAGGTTCCTCCCCAAGAACACGTGGGTCTTCACGGGCGCCCCCTCTGCCGGGAATCTCTCTTCTGAGGCCTGGCCAGCAGCCTTTGCTGAGCGTGGCTTTCGCTGTTCCTCCTTCCTTACCTCCACTCAGCCCCTCCAAATTGAGTTGGAAAAAGTGTTCCCCAGCAATCTATAGCTGATCTGTACCTAATGGTAGGTGTTTGGTTCAGAAAATACTGTTGGGCTGGAAAACCGGCTAGCTTGATCTTTTATTTTTTCTCTCTCGCTCTCTTGACAACCATTTTCTCATCAGGGTCTCTCTTGTAGTCCAGGCTGGCCTCAAACTCTCAGCAATTCTCCTGTCTCAGCCTCCCAAATGCTGGGGTTACAGACGTCACCACCACACCCGGCTCAAGACACAGTCTTTGGAAAAAGGACTTGATCAAGACTGGAGTCCCACCTCAGCTGACCACGCTCTCGGAGATGCACTCGAGCAGAGTCTAGGCTCTGAGTAGACAAAGCATGCTGTTTAATTTACCTGTGGTTTGTCTTTGTTGTTGCAGCAGAGCAGGGAGACAGTCCTACCGCCTCTCGGTGAGACAGTGTATTCTGGACTAGAAAGCGGTGCTGTCGCCCTTCAGTCGCTTCCTGATAATGGCCATTTTGCAGGCCTTTGGCTGCAGAAGGAGAGCTCGGCCCCTCTGGGGTTGCTCAGATCTTGTTGGGGGATGGGGGTGAGGCTGCCCCGCTCCAGCCCCTCCGCCCACGCCCCGCCCCCAGGCTCCCGGCAGCTGTTTCCGCTTGGGCCACAGTCAGCCCCTCCTGTCACTGTCTTTGCCAAGCCAATGCACTTATTATAGTGTATTCGTTTTCACTTTATAGGATAATTTTTAGTTGTCAGAATAAATGCACAATTGCAATAAGTCAAACGACACACACATGTAAGGGAAGGCACAGTGTGGGATTTATTTCTTATTTTCCTCTCTCCAGGCCAGAATTTCTCAGTCTCAGCACAGCCAACATCTTGGGTTTGGAAAGTCCTTGCAGGGGGAGGCAGTGAGGCGTTTGGGGTTTGAACTCCCCCAGATGACGGGAAATGCCTTCCCTCCTTGCCACGTGTACCCTGGGGACCAAACCACCCTGGTCAATGCTCATATAAACTTGTTCAAAGAGATACATGTGTGTGGAAGTTTCTTTAAAAGATATAAAATACTGAAATCGCTAGGTGTGGTGCACACCTGTAATCCCAGCACTGAGGAGGCTGAGGCAGGAGGATCTCAGGAGTTCAAGGCCACCCTGGGCTACATGAGTTCAGGGCCAGTGTAGATAGTGAGACTGTCTCAAAAAGCAAAACAGTGAAATTTGTGTACAGAATAAAAATACAACTTACTATAAATTGCTTTTTTTTAATTTAACAAAGTATTTTTGAACATCCCTGCAGATCAAAGGATAGATCTAACTTTATATCATTGCCCCATGATATTCCCTACTATGAATGTATAGTCATGGTTGCATTCTCCCTTGATAGATATTCATATTTCTAGTTTTTGCCTCTCAAGCAATGCTGCAGTACACATTTGTGTATGTATAGGGAGAGGTGAGCTAGGGCTGGCTCAGGTAGTGCAGGTGGGGACCAGGGACGGCCACCACGGGGCCCTGACACTCTGACACAGCAGGGGTGGCCTTGGCGAGGGCCATGCTGAGGAGCAAGGGCAGGGTGCAAGTGGGGACAGAGGCCAGTGCCTGTCCCCTCCTACCTGCCGCTCCTGCCAGTGAGCCCCGCTGAGAAACAGGGGGTCCCCAACCCAGGCACTGAGCTCAGGGAAAAGTGCCCCAATGTCATCGCCATGTACGGTTCCTGCTCCCTTCCCCGATGGTACCCAACACTAAATGTGCTCAACCATTTGTCCTCTTGGCTCCTGCCTGACTGTCGCCCAGGCTGAGCCCTGGCACTTCCCCTACCCCTGCCCTGCCCTGCCCAATTTGAAGTTCACTGAGGAAACACAGGCCACAGGAACTCACTCAGCCCCTGTTCCCTCCTCTTCCTCTCCAGTTCTTCCCTCAGTCGCCAAGGAACCTGCCCCTCCAGGCCTCTCTTGCCACGGCAGCCCCTGTGCCCACTGGATCGGCACCATCCTGGGGCCTCAAGGACACTGAGCATCTCGGCACGTTTTAAAATGCTGTCGAAAATCCTCGAGGCCTGTGCTTTGTAGAGATTTAAACTGGGTGTGTAATCCCAGCACTCGGGAGGCTGAGGCAGAAAGATCACTGCAAGTTCAAAGGCCAGCCTGAACTACATATTGAGAGACTGTGGGCTTGTGGGTCTGGACATCAGAGAGCATGGGGCTGGGTTCTGCTTGACTTTGGTGAGGACCCCGAGATGGATGGGATTACTACAAACAGCCAAAGTAGATTGAAATTAACAGACAGGCGGACGGGTGGGCCCTCAAGGAAGTCGGTGCGGAAGATGAGAACACATCAAAACCGTGGCTGGAGGTGCAGCTGAGGAAGGCCAGGCCTCAAGAGGGAGACGCAATGGCCAGGCCCGCAAGCCTCCCTGAGGGATCAACTTGAGATTATACTGTAATCAGCGCCACCCGGCCAAGTCCAGACAGGCATCAGATGCCGCCCAGATAGGGGACCAGAACAGCTAGGCTCATCCCTTCCCAAAAAACGCCTTTGTTCTTTCCGTGTTAAAACTCACAGATAAGCTGAAGTTCACGACACTCACCATGTAGCCTTGCTGCGTGCCTCGCGTCCCTATTGGATCAACGTTAGCTAAGCGGCTGTACCGTAATCTTACTGGTTGATTGGAGTTTGACTCTCATTCCCACCTCGTGATTTTGTTCTATAAAACGTTCTTGGGAGAAGAGCCTGTGTAGCAGCCCCTTGAGGACCCCTCCTGTCTCTCAGGAGCTTTCTCTTAATAAATCTTTCCTATTCTTAACCTTCTTTGTCCCTTGGAATTCATTCTTCAAAATTCGGGGGCCACCGACAAGGCACATCCAACATCCAGCAGGTTGGGAGTCACTTTCCCCCGTCACAGTGTGGAGGTGCCACTGAGATCTTGGAAAGAGGTAAGAGTTTGCTTTTGTTTCATGGGACCCTAAAATATCTCAGTGGGATTCTGGATTGTGACTCATTTATGTAATCAAGGATTTCGTCCTTTGTTTGTCAGTTGCTTATGCCTTGTCTTTTCAGTGAAAACGATAATAGATTTATGTTGAGCTCATGGAAAGATTGTGATGCCTTCATATGTGGGTTTCTTTGATGGGACATTTTTATTTTTGCAAGCAGGGCCTTGTATCCCTTTCTTGACTTGTTGGGCAGTTACAAGATGGTCTTTTATTACAGACAGCTCTGTGGGACGGTTTTGCAAACTTCTAACTTACTTGCAGCTCGAGCTCTTGGTGCAGCTGGGGCTCCGGGACAGGTTTTAGCAGTTAGCTCAGTGAGGGATAGCTGTTATCTGTATCAGCGAACGGCCAGGTGCTTCTCTTTGCAACCCTGAGAATCCTTTTCCTTTCCACTTGGAAGCTCCTGAACCCCTAGAAAACACGTGCTCATCTATAAGGGCTCCAAAGACAGGCTTTCCTTTACAGACCACGTAACCTCCTCCCTGGGTTAGAAGGGAACTGGAAATCGTGCACATCCAGGAAGACACAGAGAAGGTTTGGCCGACCTGGTATCTGAGCAGAGGTTTCTCTTGTGACCCTCAGGACTGGCGAGAGAAACTCCCATCCTGAGCCACGATGGAGAGAACTGAACTCTGGGTGGCCCCAAGGAGAGCTATCTCCACAAGCACCCATACTTACGAGCCCTAAACAGTATGGCCTAAAGGGGCATCTCCAATCTGCCTGCGATTTTCTTTCTCCCTCGATCTCTCTCAAAAAGTTAAAAAGCAATCGTTGAAGTCCCTTGATTATTGGTTTAATTTTATGTTTGGCAATGTTTCCCTTCTTAAAGAGGGCTGTTACAGCGGAAATCAATTATAGATTTTTACTTTTGGAAACAGTCTAGTGCCAGGTGTGGTTGTGCACGCCTGTAATCCCAGCACTTGAGAGGCTGAGGCTGGAGGATTGCTGTGAGTTCAAGGCCAGCCTGAGCTACATAGTGAGTTCAAGACCAGCCTGACCTACATAGCAAGACCCTGTCTAAAAACAAAACAAACAAATAAAAACCCTGGAGTTGGAAATGTGAGTTTAAAACACAGAAATAGAGGGGGCTGGGGATTTAGCTCAGTGGTTAGAGTGCTTGTCTTCCAAGCACAAGGCCCTGAGTTCGATCCCCGGCACAAAAAAAAAAACAAAAAAAAAAAACACAGAAATAGCAAGAGTAGGTAAGGGTAGGTGAGCGCGTGGGTGAGGGTGGCTAGTCCAGCCCAACCTATGCTCTGATCACTCTCCAGTTAAAAGGCACCTTCCCTGCAGCAGGGACATCTCAGGGGACATTCTGAGACCATATAAAAAACCAAGAGGGACTTTGAAAAGGGCACCTTCTCTTCCCCCTTGCTGTTTTTCATTCCTTTTTTATTTTATTTATCATCATCTTGGGCCATGGGTACATATACACAATACAGCTTGGCTTTTTCTTTTTTAAATCTCCTTTCTCTTCCTTCCCACCTCCCTCTCTGTTCTAAATCCCCCTTACCCATTTTTGTTCTTGTTGATGTTACTAATCTTTTTTGATATTATTAATCTTATCTCATGTTTATGACATATAATGTTTACATTCATCGAGGTTATTAGGTTCCTGTACGTGCCACATCTTTATTCTACTTATTTTCTCTTCCCTTCCCCCCTCTTCTCACCCATGTTCTCTTGGACGTCTTCTTATTTGCAAGAGATCCATCCGCTGTCTCATTCAGTCCACCCTTCACTGTGTTCTTTGTACTTTTCCTTTCTCAAATAAGAGATACTCTACAGTATTCAACTTGTATGTCTGATTTATTTCACTCAACATTATTTTTTCCAGGTCTATCCATTTTCCTAAAAATGTCTCTAATTTGTCCTAGTTATAGCTAAGTAATATTCTATTATATATAGATACCACATTTTCTTTATCCAGTCATCTGCTGATGGGCATACAGGCTGCTTCCAGGATTTAGCTATTATGAATTGTGCTGCCATAAACATGGGTATCCATGTATCACTGTAGTATGATGTCTTTAGCTCTTTGGGGGAAATACCTAGAAGGCAGAAAGGTGGGTCATATAGAATTTCTAATTTTAGTTCTTTGAGGGATCTCCATGCTGATTTCCATAATGGTTGTACTAGTTTACATTCCCACCAACAGTATAAGAGGGTTCCTTTTTCAGCCCAGCCACACCAGCATTTTTTAATTTCTTGATGATTGCCATTCTTTCTGGTGTAAAATGGAATCTTAGCATTGTTTTAATTTCCATTTCTCTCATGGCCAGTGATGTTTCATATTTTTTCATGTATTTGTTAACCATTTGCATTTCCTCCCTCCAAGAAGGGTCTGTTCATTTCATTTGTCCATTTCTTGGTTGGGTCTTTTATTTTGGGTGGTGTGATTTTTTTTAGTGTTTTGTATATTCTAGGTATTAGTCCTTTGTCTGAGGAATAGCTGGCAGAAGTTTTTTCCCATTCTGTATGTTGTCTCTCTACTCCACTACCTGACTCCTTTTGCTCCGCAGAAGCTTTTTAAATTGATATAATTTCGTTTGTTGATTTTTTTTTTTTTTGATGCTGGGGATTGAACTCAGGGCCTTGCGCTTGCAAGGTGAGCACTCTAAGCACTAAGCTAAATCCCCAGCCATCATTTTTTGATTCTTGGTGTTATTTCTTTTTTTATTTTAGTGGTATATTTTAGATATACATAATAACATTCATTATAGGGAATCTGTGCCTGTACATGATATATCTGGTTCCCACTTTTTTCTTTCCCTCTTGCTGTTATTTCTTGTGCAACTGCAGTTCTATTTAGGAAATCGTTTCCTACACCTATGACTTCAAGTGTTTCACTCATGACAGACACCTTCAAAATCCAGAATACAGTAACTATTATGAAAAATTGTATTCCAATAAATTGGAAAATTTTGAAGAAATGGAAAAATTTCTAGACTCATATAAATTACCAAAGTTAACCCGAGAAGACATCAAAATACTGAACAACTCAATAACAAGCAATGAAATTATAACAGTCATAAAGAATCTACCAACTTAAAAAAGCCCAGTATCTGATGGGTTCACAAAATGTTTTTAAGGATAGCACCTGTACTCCTCAAGCTCCTTAAAGAAAATCAAAGAGACAGAGTGCTTCCAAATTCATTTATGGAAGCCAACATCACTCTGATTCCAAAACCAGATAAAGATCCAACTAAAAAAGAAAACTTCAGGCCAATCTCCTTAATGAACATAGACGCAAAAATCCTCAACAAGATATTAGCTAATAGAATGCAGCTCCTCATCGAAAAGATGATACATCATGCCCAAGTAGGTTTCATTCCAGAGATACAAGGATGGTTCAACATATGCAAATCAATAAGTGTGATACATCACGTAAACAGAAGCAAAGTCAAAAACCACATAATATATATAGATAGATGCAGGAAAGGCTTTCAACAAACTCCAACATCCCTTCGTGATGAGAACCATGGAGGAAAAAAAAAAGAAAAAGGGCTATATCCACTTCTGTCTGATTCTGTTAAATTCCTCAAAGGGAAACATCTGGAGGTGGGTGGAGAATTGGGCCCTACTCTGTCCATGTGTCCTTTGCTTTCTGATCTCAGACAGATCACACAAGATCTGGGAAAGTTTTTAGATAATCCTGATAAGTACATTGAAGTCTTTAGGGGACTTACTCAGATCTATGAACTGGACTGGAAAAATGTAATGTTGCTCTTAAATCAAACATTGACTTCTAGCGAGAAACAAACAGCATTACAGGCTGCGATTATGTTTGGAGATGAGTATCATGCTGTTCATTTTAAAAGACCAGAAAGGGAAACAGTCAGTTCCTACTGGAACTCAGGCAGTCCTTATACCAGATCCCTACTGACTCACCAACCAGATGGGAGACTAGAATAAGAAACAGTTTCAAATTTATATCCTTGAAGGCCTAAAAAGGACAAAATTGAAGCCCTTCAATTATTTTAAATTGCCAAATATCAATCCAGAAAAAGATGAGAACCCCTCTGCCTTCTAAAATCATTTACAAGCGGCCTTGGTAAAATACACATCCCTTCCCCTGACACAGTAGGAGGACAGATTATTCTGAAAGACAAATTTATTATCCAGTCAACCTCAGACACCAAGAGAAAGCTACAGAACACGGCTTTTGCTCCGGATAGCCCACTTGATGCTCTTGATTTTATAATCAAGACTGGGAAGAGGCCAAGGGGAGGGAAAAAAGAGACCAGGACAAAACAGCTTCCTTGGTTGCGGCCTTAAAAGGCATAAATTCTGATCTGGTTCTGGGATGCCAAGAAGAGTTTAAGGATTAAACCCGCCTGCTACCACTGCAGAAAGCCAGGCCATTTTAGGAGGGACTGTGATAAGAGCCACCATGACAGGAGGCCCCCGATGCCACACCCTGTGTGCAGTGGTGACCACTGGAAGTCAGACTGTCCCTGAGATGGAAGTCGCAGGGATCAGACCCATCTCACCAGCCGGTCCCACAGGACTGAAGGCCCTGGGCACTCTTTGCCCTTCCCCCTGGCTGGACTGTCAGCTCCATGGAGGAGCCCGGGTAGTCCTGACTGTAGAGGGAAAGAAACCAGCCTGTTGCTGGACACTGGGGCCAGCCTTTCAATCTTTCTTTTCCACCTTGACCTTCTTTCCAGCCATCATACCTCAGTGAAAGGAGCCCAGGAAAGGAGGAGATTGACTATTTCTCACAACCTTTAGGCTGACCTGTAATTGGGATGATTTCTCTTCTCCCACTCCATTTTGATCATACCTGATGGTCCAGTTCCCCTCCTGGGGAGAGATACCTGTTTGAACGCTATAATATCCCTGCACCCAGGTCAGGTGGAGACTGAAATAAATCCTAAAGTATGGGCAACCAAAGATAAAACCAGGACAGCAGTAAGAGCTGTTCCATTGCAAATACATCTTAAAGACCCCACTATTTTTCCTCACCAGAGACAGCATCCTCTAAGGCCTTAAGTTTAAAAAGGACAATTGCCGATGATTGATAATTTACACCTTGTAACAGCCCTTGCGACACTCCAATCTTGGGAGTCCAAAAACTCAGTGGAGAGTAGAGGTTGGCACAGGATCTTAGACTGGTAATGAGGCAGTAGTGCCCATCCACCTGGTGGTAACCAACCCATATGCCCTTCTGTCCCAGGTTCCTGAGGATCCCGGTTGGTTTGCAGTGTTAGATTTAAAAGATGCCTTCTTTTGTATTCCTTAGTGTCCAGATTCCCCGTTTCTTTGTGCCTTTGCAAATCATGACCAGGCCCCTTGGCTGTCTTGACCAGGCCTCTCGAGCAGCCTCAAGGATTCAGAGACATCCTCATCTTTCTGCACAAGTGCCCTCCCATTACTTCCCCAAGTCACAGTCCCGTGTGGCCCTCAGAAGATCTCTCTAGCCAAGACTCATGTGCCGACTGAACTTTCTAGCAGACAAAGGTTACAGGGTCTCTAGGTCTAAGGCACAACTTTGCAGCCTTGAGATAAAATATTTGGGCCTCATCCTATCTAAGAAAACCCAAAGACTTGAGGAAGAAAAAATTAAACTGATAACTTTCCTTCATACAGCTCAAGACCCTAAAACAACTAAGAGAATTCATGGGAATTACAGACTTTTCTGCTATTGGATGGCAGGGTATGGTGAGATCACATGACTTCTTTATCAGCTTTTAAAGAAAGCCCAGCTAGGTGTGTGCACTTGTAATTCCAGCACTTGGGAGGCTGAGGCAAGAGGATCACCATGAGTTCAAGGCCAGCATGGGCTACACAGCAAGACTCCCTCTAAAAAGATGAAAAAAAAAAAGCCCGGAAAGCAGATACCTGTATTTTAACCTGGAAACCTGATTCCCAAACTGCATTCCAGAAGATTAACCAAGCACTTCTAATTGCCTCATCCCTGAGCCTCGAAACAGAGCATGATTTCAATCCATATGTTGATGAAAGGTGGTTTGTGGCCTCAGGAGCGCTTACGCAGGATTGGCGACCTGCCCAACAGCCCATAGGGCACCCAAACTGTCTTCAGACAAAGGTCTCACTGTAGGGACCCTCCACAATGTGCAGGACTTCTCTCCTCCAAAGGGAGCCTGCGGCCGTAGGCTTCTGAAGTATCAGGCTGCGCTTCTAGAAGGACCAGCCATCCAAATAAAGACGGCTATTCCTGAAACCCTGCCACCTTTCTCCCGGAGAAGAAGGAAACTGAGGCTGAAAGACACGGCCGCAAACAGATCATTCTCCACACATTTACATCCAGGGAAGACTTGTTAGACACAGGCCTTGCCAGTCCTAATCTGACTCTCTTTTCAACGGCAGTTCCTTCATGGAAAATGGGACAAGAAAGGTGGGATATTCTGTTGTGGCTCCACATGAGACACCCGGAGGCTCCTCACTTGTCCCTGGGACTAGCACCCAGCTGGCAAAACTCACAGCTCTGACAAGAGCTTTCCACTCAGTGAAGGACAGAAAGTCAACCTCTGTACTGCTTCACAGTCTGCTTTCCTAGCACTGCACACCTGTGTAGGTACATGGAAGGAGAGGAATTACCTAACAGCTGATAGATCGCCAACAAGATATCATAAGGAGATGGATGAACTTTTATTATCCACCTGTCTGCCCTCCAAGCTGGAGTTTGGAGCTGAGGAATTATCGCAAGGTAGCTGTTACGGTTTGTGTCTAGATGTCCCCCCAAAGCCTCATGTGGTAAGAGGTGGCTGGATCTAGAGTGCGTGATGCTGGGATTAAGGATGTGTGATTATTAAATCAATCCACTGATTGGTTTGGCACCACCCTAACCCAGGCAGCCTGGATAAGATATAAGGCACAGGAAGAAGCTGGTTAACCCCTTGCTTGCTCTCTTGCTTGCCTTACTGCTTTCTGCCTGTCTGCCAGGCCACCCTGCCTCGGATCTAGCCGATCGTGAACTGAAACCTCTACAAACTGTGAGCTAAATAAACCTTTCTTCCCCTAATTTCGGGTGTCAAGTATTTTGTCTCAGCAACGAGAGAAAAGTAACTGGTACCAAGACAGAATTTGGTACCAGAGAAGTGGGGTCCTTGCTGGGACTATACTTGACCATGTGGTTTAGCAGCCTTTGGAGCTGGCTTGTGGGAAGAAAAAGAGTTAGAAAAGGTTTGGAAATGTCACCTGGAAAACCTTTGTAGGTTCATAATGGGAGATTCTGGTCAGAGCTCAGAAGACCAGAATGCTGATAGGGAATTTGCCAGTACAGACCAGGCTCAGGAGGTTTCTGTTGGGAAGAAGGACTGCGTTGGCTGTTGGACTCCAGACCATGTATGTTATGGCTTGGCAGAAAGTTTGTCTGCATTTTGCTTGTGTCCAGAGACTTTGCCTGAGACTGAGATCAAGAGTAGTGGACTAATTAATCTTACAAAACAAATTTCAAGGCAGTCTAATTTTGAGGCGGCAGCATGGCTATTGTTGGGGGATTCCAGCCAGATTTGTGTTGAGAATCGAGAGCAAAGAACCCAGCAGAATGATTCAAAATGTTGTGAGTCTGCCCATAAAGAAAGCTCCAGTAAAGTTGTGGCCTGCAAAGATGGAATGAAAGAGAGACACGTTGGTGAAGAAACCAGCAAGAAAAAGCCGGGTATTTCGGAAGAAGATGAAAGAAAAGATGGTCCAAGGACATCACAGGAAACAGCAGCACTCTCGCCTTTGCAGTCTCAGAGTTGGAAAGGTGAAAGGTTTTGCTTTGAGAAGAACACCCCAGAGTGCCATACTCCAAAATGACAGTGGCCTAGGGAAGTTGGTCCTCGGGATTTGGTTCAGAGCGCTCAGCAATACAGGCACATGACCCCTACAGACAAGTGAGAAGGAAGCTGGGCTTCTGCTCCAGCTGGCGGCAGACCCTGGCGTCATCTTCATGGCCCTGGCTTTAGGTTCATGCAGAATGCAAGAGTTGTGGGGTCAGGAAGGCTTCCACCCAGATTTCAGAAGAAGACCTGGGAGGCCAGGCAGCGTGCCCCTGAGAGGGCGGTGTGTGAAGGTGTGTGAAGACAAAGGTCACTGGAGACCCCAGAAGTTTGGAGAAGCCAGGAATGTGGATCATCTGAGGAAAACTGCAAGGAGGGAGCAGAACCAGCCCAAGAGAGAAGCCCTGGGAGCTACCACCACTGGAAGTGCCATAGGGGCGGAACCACTCAAACCCTTTGGAGTTTATACTTCACTACAGATCACCTCTGATGCTGCACATGGAACTACAGGACTTAATGTTTGCCCTGCTGGATTTTGCGCTTGCTTTCGTCCCATTCCTTTGCATCCCCTATTTGTACCTTTTGGAATGGTAATGTTTATCTTGTGCCATTGTACGTTGGAAGTGCTTAGGTTTCTTTTTATTTGCACAGGGGCTTGCAGTTAAGGGTCGGCTTTAAATCTCAGAGACTTTGGACTTGGACTTTTCACCAATGCCAAAACTGTTAGGACTTTGGCAACTCTTGGAGACGGACTAAATGCCTTTTACATAAAGGGCTGTGCATGAGTCTCTGGGGGTCCATGGGCGGAATGTTGTGGTTTGTGTCTAGATGTCCCCCCAAAGCCTCATGTGGTAAGAGGTGGCTGGATCTAGAGTGTGTGATGCTGGGATTAAGGGCGTGTGATTATTAAATCAATCCACTGATTGGTTTAGCACCACCCTAATCCTAGCAGCCTGGATAAGATACAAGGTACAGAGAGAAGTCATTTAGGCCCTTTTTCCTTCCCCTTTGCTTGCCTTGCTGCCTTCTGCCCGTCTGCCAGGCCACCCTGCCTTGCATCCACCTGACTGTGGACTGAAACCTCTATGAACTGTAAGCCAAATAAACCTTTCTTCCCCTAACTTTGGGTGTCTGGTATTTTGTCTCAGCAACGAGAGAAAAGTAACTAAGACAGTAGCCAACTGG